>UZAN01000227.1:0-12377 GCA_900618425.1 Echinostoma caproni | reverse complement strand
AAAGCACGAACTCCACACAGGTACAACGGGAGTCCTTTTACACCAAATATTCAGATCCTCAAACGGCTAAAGTGAATTTTTCAGTCTGATTACTACAGACAACGAAGAGTTAAAAATTCCCTGATCATTAGCGCAGGTTTCTGTGTAGTTTGAACCAAACTCTGAATCATTGTTGGTTTACTTTGCTAACTAGGCTGTCCCCCAGAACACCTTTCATTGTTACACACGCGAGTACAGGAATCGGAGGGAAACGGCGCGTATGCGCTTATATACCGGAGCTGGGTTAACGGTGCGTAAAACTTTACACAAACGATCTACAATTTTCAGCTGTTGTTTCTGTCTGCAGTAATGAAACTGAGAATTCCTCGTGGACCATTTGAGGATGTAACTATCTGGTGCACGGGAATTGCTGTAGTCATGAGAGCATTCTATCCTACCGGTTTCACTAGGTCCAAATGGAATGAGCATGATGTAAAGCCAGAAGCAGATGTCTACCACTAAATTTGTGTGCTTGTGATAGAGTCCGTATCTCTAATATCACACAAAGCGAACAGTTCCAAAGCATGTTTATATGCGTGTGTAATATAATTTGTGTCACATTCAAGAATAACGACTTCGTTGTCTTTTTCCCCATTTATAGTGTTCCTAAGGTTACATCGAACATTAGGGGCTACTTTCCCCATTTATGTATCGTACTGTTTGTTTATTGACTGTTATCTTGCGGTGTAAACTTAAAGGATTTTCTGGGCAACAAAATTTTCAGTCAAGTTGAACATTGTTGTGAAACCTTCTCGCGATCTTTTCCACTTCAGACTGCAAGATTTTTATATTTATGCACTTTTCATAAATGTTTTCGTTTCGTGTTTGTAGGTTATGGGAACAGGTCACCTATAATCTAAAATCCGGTAATCTTGACGCTGCTACTGATGCCAAATGTCGTCTCGAACAGCGTCAGAGAGATCAGGCCCGGTATCGTCAAGAGAACAAAATTACTTGGGTTCCAGAACATTTCCGTGGAGAAGGTGGAAATTGGATTTACCGTGCTCCACTTGTTCAACGACTTTCAGATCCATCGTTTTCTCCCCAGACAGAACACCTATCAGCAGAGGATCGTGTAACCTCCGATTCCCTTGACTAAAAAAATGCTCCCTGTATACCGATCAAACCGAAGACCATCGCTTAAAAGCATCACCAGGGGAACAAAATAATCGTATTGTGGCTTTCCGACGGAGCCTTTTGTCACCAATCAGGCGCAGAGAGCCCCTTCACTTCCGTTTGGTTCTCTTTGTTTCATTTGCTTGGATCCTCTCCGCATTCCACACATACAGATACACCAAACAAAAAGTACGGTATGCATTTTCCACTCACCAATTTGTCGTAATATCTTTCGTAATTGCTTCCGATATCTTTGAGACAGCCAATTTCCCCTCTACTTAGCTAAAGTGCTGGGCCGTCAGTTTCGACGCTGCTGCTGTCTGAGACAACATCCTGTGTGCATGCCCATGCGTTTCTCGGTACGCTGTAAATTATTGGGTTGTTTTTTCTTTTCATCATATTGAACATCATGATTTGATATGCCTTTCTTTGCCCCTTTTGTTGGCCCGCCGCACAATCTTTAAAGCCCACCGAGCCACTTCTCATCGGGATAGAGAGGGGGCGGACACAGCCCCACCACGCGCCGCACCGTTTCCCCACATTCGACCCTGGTGGGTGTGATGCATGCACGCATATCAAGCACATCCTACTGGTCCTATCCACATTCACGCATACCTTCTGTCCTCAAGTCGCCTCGTTCATGGATTTTCTTTAGAAAGGGAAACCTTGTCGTTGACTTGCACTCGTCCCTTGCAGTCCATGAGAGTGAGGCGTCTGACTATCGTTCCATTTCTTATGGTTCTCCAATACTTCACCTTGATTTCTTCAGTGGTTTTGTTTGAAAGTACACCTATACATATGTACACATCTAATTGGATGCTTGTTTATTTTTGTTGCGGTTCTATTGCGCACACCGACCTTCAGCTGTTGGCGAACTTTCAGAGTTCCTTTTCTACTTGGATGAACCTAGTTTTTCGGGGCTACCTACCGCATATTTAAATTCATTCAAAGAGTGGGCTGATTTGCTTAGGGAAAACGTGTAAACAGTTTTCCGTGTGATTTTTCTTGTGATCTTGTACGGTTGTTCTCATCCGCAAGTATTTTCATTATAAAATTCCGTAGCCCATGCCAGGTATTAAAGTTTCGCGATGCTACTCCTTAGGTGTTCCACCGCACGGAAAGTTTTTCCTTTTGTTTCTTCAGTGGCTCAGGTAGGGGTTAATTTAATTATTGCACTCGATAGTCCTGTGTCCAGAACAGTCCTTAATTTCATCTCCCATCACAATATTGCTACTCATCCTGTATCCCTGTTTGAATTGGAGTCAGGGTAACGTTTGTAGTATTTTGTATGTTATAACTTAATATTAGAAAACAAGTGGTGTAATGCAACTCGAAAGTCCATCCTTCCTAATCTTCTATTATCAACTCCCGCGAATGTTAGTCCTCGTCAGTTTGAGTGAAATGGTTTTGCACACACACATCTTTTGACCTCGTCGTTGTTCACGCGATACCCCACCTTTCCCACCATACGCGGACAATCTTGTGCAGACCACGGTTGTAGAAAACAAATAGTCGTTGAACATGATCTGGTTAGAGTGACCAAGTATCGCCACCGTAGAGCAAAATGAGGCTTACCACACCGCAATACACACCCTTTCAGTGAAAGGTATACGTCGCGCCGGCACCAGAGATACCGCAGATTAGCAGCTTCGATTGCGCATTGAGAGATCTCCTCGGCCACACTTCCGCTGGTCTTTATACAACTTCCGAGGTAGACACAGCTTTTGACTACATCCAGAGTCATCATCATCAGTGTACAGCGTAATACAGTGAAGCGAACTTCACTGATCGGTGCCAAACTCATAAAGCATACAAGATAAGTGGGAATGTGTAAGGAGGACAGGGATTGGGCCTATGTTTACGGACGGGAATAGAAAGCGAACTTCTTTGGTCAACACACAGAGTACACAGCCCAACTGTGTAAACATACTAGCATTTTGGACTGATAAGAAGTGACAGCATGATCGCCGTTTCTGTTGGTTCGCAGCCATGACCTTCAGTGTATCCAACCATGCGGTTTCGGAGTCTTTTTGACCCCAACCCGGAAGACGAGAGACATCTACTCTACCCAATCGCTCTGTGCATTTCTTCATGCCTCGTCTCCACGTCATCTGCTGGCCTCCACATGGCTTTCTCCAGTCTGTAACAGGCGCTGCGTTAGGCGACCGTTGGGCATACACAAAACGTATCCAAACCGACGGAGCCTACTGAGCTGGATTCGATGAGATAACGAGTTCTTGTCCGATATATTCCCAAACACCCGACGACTTCTAAGTTATTAACCCGCTCACTCCATCCAGAGTGTGGCTGCCTAAGGAGTGAGCAGAAGTGAGTTCCTGTCAATCTTGCAATAGCATCTTGCACTTTAAAGGTGGAAAGGGCGTGTCACAACGATTGCCAAACGATTCAGTCTTAAATCGTCGGTTCATTGTCACCGAGTGGGGCAGTATCATCGGCATACTGTACATCTACGACGCTGTCCTCAGGACGAAGCTCGACGCCAGCGTTCGTTATGTTTAGTAACACATTTTGTAGAACATCACCTATGATAAAGTTGAAGAGAAACGGAGAAATAGGGCAACCCATTCGTACTCCACTCGCGACAGGAAATGTGGGTGAGAGTTCACTAGATGCCTTAACCTTCCCCGACGTCTGGTGATAGGGGGCCTTCAGAAGCCGGACATACTTCTCGGGTACTCAGTATCTCAGCAACCAGTTCCACATTGCGGGACGATCGATAGATTCGATGGCTACTTTGATGTCAAAAATACGACTATTTTTGTCGTCTTTATTTGTGACGGTGTTGTAGTAGCTGACGAAGGCTGAAGATTTGATCCATATAACTACGGCGTGCACGAGACGGGGCCTGCTCTTCGTGGATTTGTTTTTCAAGAAATTGGTTTGATCTGCCTGATAAAACGGACGCCGTGTATGTATTTCACACGCGCCTGAATCCAGACAGTATGCCAAACAAATCACGGTACAATAATGTTTGTTAAAAAAGAAAAAGTCCATGGTTTGCTTGAGTGCGCGATACTGCTAGGTTACGCAAGCCACAGTAGGTGAATTCCCTTAGGGGATTCACAACTAAAGCCTGACCCGTAAGGCGGCAGGGCGATGTGTGTGTTTGAGAGAGAGAGAACCGCAATGCGTTGGGGACCGGTGTCCCGTTCATCGGATCATACGACCGTTGGATGGGGTCAAACGTCCCAGGTGCTGAATACACCTCAATACCCAATCGAGCCGGTGACCACTACCACGACTAGTAATGTGTGTGCGTGGTTCGTACGGCTCTTCTTGGTTGGTTTGGAATCGGTTTTTAGCCCACTCCCCTTGGTGAACTGCCAGTGGTTCCTTGGCCCGGTTTTAGCCCCGGAAATTGGCTTTTCGTCCTCTCATTTTGGTGGTGTTGGGCTTCCTCAATGGAAGCTATTTGAACCTCTTGCTATCTTGCCAAGTGAACTGACTGACTCCCGGAAAATGACACCTGAGCAAACATGAATTGGAAATTCAGTTTAGTCGTGGTATTAGCTGATTGGCACCGTGGTAAGGCACGCATTCCATGCGGTGGGTCCGGAGTTCAAATGCCGAACGGGCGGTGTATGCACTACTGATGATCTCTAATAAGAGCGAAGCTGGAATGTAGTGTTTCGGAATTTATAGTTGAATCGATTAACTGATGATTGTTCCTGGAGGTGATTTCGTAAGGATAGTCGGTTCAAATGAAATATAGGAGTGTAGTGTGATTAGGGCTTATTTTATAACCGTGATGTTTCAGACGTTAATCATCGAAAAAAAGTATCTCATTAAAGTCTCGGTTCCTCCGGAGTTTGACGAACGTTTTAGTTGCAATAATACACGAAAACAGTTATACCATTGAATTTGCTCCTTGACTGGAAGAATAAACTCCTAAAACGGTCTGACATTTCATATGGTCGACTTGAACTTCGAGTATTAGCGGACAGTGTTTACGACGCTACCGTTTCCGTTGTTTACTGTCTCTGTGTTAGTCTCTCACACGCGATGTCCCAAACCATTGCTTTGGAAAAACGATACATAGAAATGTCCATCACTCGGTACCGTGTCATCACTATCATCCTCAGTGAGACTATCTTTATCGATCGATAACTCACCAGTGGTGTGCGCAATGCAGACGTGAAAATCCAGGATGAATCGAACGTGGATCATCACTTAATAGGTCTGTGGGTGCACTTTTGTCCCGAAATGAGGACAAGACAATTTTTGCGCGCATGGAAGACTACGAAAGGCACGACGAAAACAATAGGCCTGTGTAAGATTAAACCAGTGGATTTTTTTCACTTTTCGGAATAAACCAGAACAAACTCTGGCTGGAGCTGCCATCACTGTGACAATGTTGAATCAGTGAAGGGAATACAATAAGCTATGCACTGTATACGTGTCTTCCGCATAAAAGCTCAGAATGAAGGGCGTAATCAATTGGGTTTGTTTGTGTCGCTTGAATGATGTAAGCCCTTTTTATTGGAATTAATACGAGCTTCCATGCCTCTTCGCCCTTGTTGAACGCCGTATCACGGTAACGGTTAATCTGACCCATTCAGCCAGGATAAAGATAAAAATAGGTTGATAACCTCGGTTCAATACTGCAGGACGGAAGACAGTTTACCCATTGTTAAATTGAGGTTTATTCCCGCTGTGTCAATTTCGGTAGTAGTGGTTTGCAAATTCCATTGCTCTGTCAGAATTCATCTGGTCTGTTAGAGCGGGTGATACGCGTTGTGCACTTTACGTATGCGGTTATTTCATCGATATTTTCAAGATTGTCGACAACGGGTTCCTCTTTCTATGTGGAACCAAATTGATTTTTATTTGGTCTAATATCGCTTTAGCGGTTCTGGAGGAAGAATCGTTCCGTAAGTCGTAGGAGAATGGTGGAACTGCAGACAAAAAGCGTGCTTCACCGAGACCATGGATCTTTCTGTTTTCTGCAGCACCACTGTATTCAGTCTCTTCGCAATTTTCTCCAACGGTATGCGAACATTTCTTTCCAACAACACCACTTTGATGTTGGTGCTTCTACGTAGGTGGTTGATGTTGTCAAAGGGCAACAATTAGCCCTTGGGTACATCTATGGCCCACAGGAATGGGGTCTCCATCCGTATTCGAATCGTCACCAATTCACAGACGTGGACGTCAGTAATCCCGGGTATCTAATAAATCAATTTATTCTCGAGCCTGAGCTGTCCAGATGAAACTTGGTAAACCATGAGACACGTGATGATAGAAACAGTAAAAAATCTCATCTGACTGGGTGACTTCTGGCACGTTTTTGAAAAAAAGGACGGGAAATAATCCGTGTCCCAACAATCACAGGGCCATGGAACACGTTTATCTTTTGTAAGGTTTGATATTGATGTGTTCGTTTTAGTTGGAACGTTTCTTTGTTCCATGAACTGTATCACATCTAGTTCATTGAACTTTTCTAGATTAAATTCCTCAATTATTGTGTTCACAAAATCGAAAAACAAAATGGGAATTGAGGACAATTGGGACAACTACTACTGGTATACTGTGATTTTTTTTGTGCATAGAGCAAATTAAACGCGAACTGAAATGTGTGCTTGGAAGCAAGCATTACCACATTTGTTTCCGTCTTGTGGAGTGTATTACGCAACTAGAATTCATCGAACCTGACAGATAGAATGCAAACATCACCGACTTTGCAACAGGGCAAGTTTTCAGTTTGCACTCCCTTTTTCTGCACACGATGAAATCCAATATATACTGCGCAATAACCGTATTCATGCGTAAAAGCACTCCATGGCCCAGGAATTAAGATCATACTTTATTGGGGAGTGGAATGGTATCCAAGCGGACATGATTCTAAACCTTATTGAGAGTATACGGAGAAGTGTAGAAGTTTTGAGACAGAATGACCAATGCACCCAATAATAAACTGAATTCAATGAGCAAGTCGTATGTGGGGTCAAATAATTCTGTCGCGCTGATGATTCTGCTCCCTTTGTTATATCTTTGGTGAAAACTCGTATTTCGGATTTTCATTTGTTTGCCTGCCTAGATGCTCGTGTATATGTGTGAATAGAGATAATCTAAAATCTAGAGGGCGATGCAGTAATTTTGTTGCGGGGATTATAGTCGAATGAACTCGACAATTCACATGTCAGTACGGATGAAGATAATGCCGAATAACGGATGAGAACTTAACCACCCGTTTAAGCTACGGGTTAATGAATCGTGATCAAGGTTTAGTAATGTTCACAGAGATGTCACAGGTATTCGTGGAACTAATTTCTTCCTCACAACCTGATGAAAAATGCTCGTTTTCTTGCAGAAATTAAAATAATCTCAATTTTTTTATTACACACATTTGTGTGGCGAACAGCAGACGGGACGAACCCCACAGTTACGAAGCCTGTTACTCCGTCATGCAAACCGGTAACCTAAGCCCCGGGACTTGGAGTGGCGAACCACAAGGCCCCGATAAGTTAGGGGTGGTATGGGACCGGAAGACAACAAAGCTGTCTACTTCCGTGAGTGCAATCAATATGTAAATCAGATAAGGAAACGCACCACGGAGAAAAAGCTAATAAAGTCAATCTCCTGCTATGTTGCACCCCTCGGGAATTAGAAAAAGTGGGTAAATTCCAGGACATAGTATGTTTGTCAGTAGTACATGCTATTAAGTAGTATGATAAATCCATTGAGTCTTGTGAACAAATATACCGGATCGATGAAAAGTAGATTAATCCCGTTAGTTGTTCCCAGTGTTCATAATTACAAATTGTTCATTTATAACGGAATTTAGATCTACCGTCGTACGTATCCTTTATGCATCGAAGAAATTTAAATGTTTTATGACGCCCTCAACTAATATGGGTATACTGCACGCGGTATTCATCCCTTTTTCTGTTGGAAGTGCCTAGTATCCCTTAACTCCTTACCTTTCTTCAGGGGAATTTTTTCTAACAATTATCCCATAATAATTCCAGGTTTTCCTTCATTCCTTTGCAAGAACAGAATCGAGTCTATGACGTTCACCCTAATGTGCAACTGTTTTAGCCATCATGATCAAATAATTGTTAACTCATTTAAGGAAAACAAAAGTGAACCAATTCGAAGAAGGAAATAACATCATCTAAAATGAGTGAAATATCTGTTGCGGGGTATACTCAGAACACTGATTTCTTTCCCATATTCAAACTGATTGTTCGCTGTGCAATCTCTTCATGATTTTATAGTAAAACTTTCTACCATTAGTGTTAGCAGACATCTATTCATACGTTCTCTGTTGTTGTTACCAGTTTATTCATGCCGATTTAAACATTAGTCATGACCGGTGTTGGTCGGATTAAGTACAACACGTAATGCCATAACGTGACTCATATAGAAGTGCATCTCACCCTAAATTCGGGTTACGATGACCTTGGGCCAGTGACCGAATTTCCTCGCTGCTTTAGCAAGGACGAGTGTGAATGTCGTTCATTCATTCACATAGGCGCGTCCGCGCAACGGCGGGTGTCAATCGTTCGGATTTCACATCACACTCTACGTTGTGTAATGCTCTTGTTGTTACGTCCAATCCATCCATGTGCTAATGGCACCCCAAGACACCTTGTTGGATCAAAATTGCTTCATAGTCCCAATGTGTTAGTATGGGCTGGTATTGTGCACGATAAGACTGTGGGGCAGTACTTTTTCAACGGAAACGTAACAGGTAAGAACAATTTTGCTTATTAAACTGTTTAAGGCGCTTCATACTTGTGAATGTCACAAGACAATGTGATATCTGCCATCCAGCGTATAGAAACTGAAATTGGTACTAAAGTTTGGTTCCAACATGGCAGTGCACCGCCACACAATGCTCTGAGGTGAGAAGGCGTGGGCCTATATTAGGGGATATCGTTGTCCGTTATTGCGACAAGTTCAATATTTTATTGTGATTATCTGGTTACCGAACCCGCTTCGAAAAATAGTGCCTGTATCTTAGACGAGTCAAGCGTTGGCCCAGTGTCATCATCGCTTGAGCATTTTCCATTCCGAATTTCCCACATGACGCACTGCTCCACAACTGATTCCCTACCGACACTAAGGCAGCATCGGATTCGGAACCTATCCTCCCCCTGTGCCGGCCCAAAAATCACTCGACTGATCGGGTTCATTTATCGATCGGTCTAATGGCTCACCCGCAACAAGGGACCTTTGCTTGCCCAGGCTAACCCGAGCGAGAAACCACACCTTGTTTACAGCCGTGAGTCTCAGACAGGCCCAGTGAACTTCGACTGTGCAGCAGAGGTGCCATCAGCACATGAATAGACTGGACGTAACAACAAGAGCATTACGAAACGCACAAGGCGGTAATCAGACAGTCTCGTTTTGGAGTGACCGATTTCAAGCGCCGCAGATCGCGGAACATGATCCAATCAGATCACCGAAAGTGTCAGAGGAAATTTACTTGTTTAATGTCACGGGTGAGAGGGAGAAGACGATGGTAAACAATGGAGCAATCGTACTGTACATGCCCGCTTAATAGTCAATCGCGATTATCGTTAACTCGTTCGCACGCTCGTGCGACAGTGTCCGTCGACAGACCGAATGACCGTGGCATTGGTGACCACTGTTTTTTTTTTCAGTTTTGACAACCATAACCCATGCACCTTCGTGCGCCGGTTCTGTTTGCTGTCTTTTGCCTGCCCTTAAAATAAATGAACATATTCGAGTGCCGCATCTAATGACGGATAAATGAGACTTGATACAATAATTTCAAATAACCCACATCTTCATCAAATTCCAAACGGGATACTTCTTCAAAAAGACGTTTATCAATAGACACATGATGTGTAAATTCCTCAATCAGGTCGCATTTATACTCTGGTGGCTGCATCACCGACTGAATCAATGTGGATTTGAACCCAACATTCATCAAAGCCTTGATTAGTTCGTGTGGATGCACGAACACCCTAGCTTTCTTGACCAGATGCTTGACTAAGAGAATTTTCACCTCGACTTTCACTATAAGTGACTCACCTACGATGAAAGACAAAACATATTCCAGTGAATGCTTCCCAACCGAACATTTGGAAGACCAAATCACACCCTGATCCATTGGTTGTAACATTGAAGAACCGCTCGGTAGCATTCGTACTAATTTGACATTGGAGAATACTGCGGCTTAATTATGGCAAGGGGTGTTATCCATAAATAGTAAAATAGAGCGTCTTTGAGAAACGATTCTTGGTCGACATCGGACAGCAAACATTGAAATTACGCAAAAGTCATTCATGCGTTCTTAGAAGAATTATAACTACCTGGAAGGGTTTTTCTATCTATACCTCGGAGGCATCGTGGAGTTTGAAACTTTCCAATCACCAATGGTGTTAACCTTTCTCCAGTTATGCTCCCACAAAGCAGCAACGTGATTCTGGATTTCTTGGATCCAAAAGCCCTTTATCTTTGAGACTTAATATTCTTTCCAGGAGGTGCTTGAATTGAAATTATTACGGTCAGCGTATCCATATATCAACTGCGATAACCCCGCTCGAAACTCGTCAGGTGGTACGGACAAACGTTCACCTTAAACCCAGAAAGTAATGTACATGAGTATTTGCTTGTCTCTAACTTTGTACGATTGTATACCATGTCTGTCTGACCAACAGCGAAACCAACCTTTGGAAGCCCTGAAGTCATTATGATGCAATCTTTGTGCTAGCTGGATTGCCTTCTTACGTACGATGCTGTCCACCATTGGAAACTCACCGTGCTTTTCCCTCATAGCAGTAAACCAAGCCTAAGTTGCCTCATTCACTGTCTTGAACATTTTTTAGGTTTCAGGTGGCATCTTTCTTCAGATGCTTCAGCGTTCAAAAACCCCCCTAAAATCGTTCGATGGGATACAACGTTGTAGACAGTTTTTCTTCAACCTCCAAAAGATTCGGCAAGGGAGCTCTGAGCTGCACCTGGCCGTTTCATCATTTCGAACATTCTGCTTCTTTCTGATCGATAGGCGCTGGCATAGTTTGACATCAAATAACACTGTCTCCGATCACTTACATCGGTGTGACTTCCTCGCAAGGATTATCCAATCAGTAAACAGTGCCATGAACGCATCACACTAGGTGCAACGCCATTGGCTGAGTGCGACATTTCAGGGTGGATGGTCAATGGTCGTCCCGAATATCGGTCAACGACTAAGTGAGTACGTATCAGGAACTGCGACATCGCATAGTCAGTAACTACGTTATTAAGCATATGGTTGGTTTGGGTTTTCGAAAAAGTAGGAAGATATGGGAAAATGCGATATAGCAACATAGCAAGAGATTGACTGTATTAATCTTTTCTGCCTTGGGAGATGGCAACGTCTCCCCCAATTTGAGTAGAGGAATATTGCATAGGCATAATGTTTATATTTGAAATAACTAGTCTTAGAGGGTAGTGTTAATTTCACTTTCATGCAGCTATGAGTTGTGCACCCTCTACTTCCATTGATTGGTCTTTTCCGATGGGCTGGATCATTTATTTTTGCATCAATTTACACGGTCTGTTGTCAAAAAGACCATAAAGCGGTGGCATTTCCCGCTTATCTTGACACTTTTCTGTCTCACATTTTGGCTACCATGTTGTTGCGTGAATATACGTTTGACGTGTATCTTTCTGTTCTCCGTCCAGCTATTGAGTCCAGTACGTTTAGCTTGTTTCTGACTAGGATAATAACGGGCCCAACTTTCCATTATATGTCCGAATGTTATCCACACAAAGTGTATTAGTGTTATGTTGAAAATCAAAATTTTATTGTGGGTATTACTTACAAGCTCAAGCTACTCTGTGGTGTTCGTGTAACGAGTACGCACTAACGACGGTACAGCTTCCAGGTAACCAATCAGAAAACGGATTACTCGACCAATCCTATGGTCTCAACTGGCATGAATGTGTTATTGATAATGTTGTATGTTCGTTCTAGTTCCGACTTCTTCAAGATGACGAATGTGCCATCAACGTATCGAAGCCAAACACATTCAATGGCATCAAGTTCACAATGGAGACCAAGAAGGATGAACAACTGGCATTTTTGGACATCTTGATCATCAGAACGCCATCAGGAAAACTGGAGACAACGGTCTACCGCAAGACAACACATACAGATCAAATCCTAAACTTCAAAAGTAATCAAAAGATGCTGCGTTGAAACCCTGTTCGGAAGAATCCAAGCGCACTGCAGCACCGACATA
>UZAN01000226.1:0-12421 GCA_900618425.1 Echinostoma caproni | reverse complement strand
TATATATATATATATATATATATATATATATATATATATATATATATATATTCGACACAATGACCTTGTCTGCATCAGCGGGTGACGTTTAGATAGACAGGTCTTTCAGAACCAGTCCACTGAAAAATCAATGCCATGATTCAACGTTTTTGTAAATGGGTTGGGTGCTACTAATCGCAACAAACGTGACTTGACAGTCTTTATAGAATATTCCATAAGAAGTAGTATTTGAATGACTGGATAAAATTTCCCTAGAAGCACACGACCAGTTTTGCGGTTCTTGCCGCTCGTCAGGCATGTGTATCCGGTAATCTTTTGTCAGTTCATTCATATGCTTGTACCCAGGAAGTATATTTTCGACACAATAACCTTATATATAATTTCGCACACGTCTGAGGCCAGACTGTGCCAAACAAATCACGGTACAATAATCGTTATAAAAAGAAAAAAGCATGATTTGCATATGAGCGCAATACTTCCGGATTGCCAGGACTAAGTCAGATGAATTTCTTTCATTACACACGAAGTGATTTGCAGCAAAAACGATAAATCCCATGATCAATGATATACTGGTTATGGAGCTATGTGAGGGAGCATTCAAGTAAGAATCAGTTTGTTAATTCTGCTTTTGAAAAAGGTAAGGTTATAAGAGCTTGAAAGTTCAGTTTGTACAACAATTAACCATGCGCTATCGTGCGCTGGTTTTGGTTGCTGCCCTTTGACTGTTAATGTGGATTAACATTGGGATAAAGACAGGAAAAGTTAAAAGTAGGATCAACGAGAAAATGCAGAACTTCAGTGGACTGATATTGCAGGGAGATTGACAAGATGCACGAACACCACTGTTTACGACACCCAGCCATATCACTCAGTGTCTGTAACCATTGGTTACGATCATCCCGAGGTCCCCATCCAGGGAGCCTAACGGGACCTAGGTGACCCAGTACCCTGGTTATGGTTTTCATACCCTCATGCCAGATCTTAGGTTGACCACCCTTGGCTTTTTTCCACCCATTATCTACCTCGGCGAATATCACTTGCTGTGGCAATCTATTTGATGACATGCGTAACACATGCCCCAGCCAACGTAATCTATGTAGGTCGACCATATGCCCCAGTGGGTGACCGCGGTTACCTAAAACTCTGCACCTAACCTCAGCGTTGCTCATGCGGCTGCCCCACCAGATTCGTGCAATGCTGCGTAGACAGCGGTGTTCAAACAACGACAATTATCTTTATCCTGTTTTCTTAACGGCCATGTTTCTGCGTCGTAGAGCAGAACTGTCTGATATGCCGCAGTATACACTCGACCCTTCAAAGACAACCTTATGTTGCGGCTGCGCCATAGATGTCTCAAGTTGGCAAATGCCGACCGAGCCATCTGTATGCAAGCTGACACTTCATCCGTGATGCGTCCTCCTGGCGAGATGTAGCCCAAGTAACAAAATTTATCCGTTTGCTCTATTACTTCCCCGGTTAGAGTGAGTCTGGGTGCTGGAACAACCCGGTCTTGTAGTAACTTGTAGTAACACTTTGAATGTGCAAAACGCATGTGTTGGTGCTCAAGCTATCCAAAATAGCTTGCAACTTACTTGCATCTTTGCCTAACAGCACAATGTCATCTGCATAATCCAGATCAGACAGTCTGCCACCTGGAAGTAATTCCATGCTACTATCCTCGCACGAGGCTAGAGCTCTTTCCATAATCGGATCTATAATAAAGTTAAATAGAAACGGAGAGAGAGGGCAACCCTGACGAATACCACTTTCGGAGGTGAACTCGGGTGTAAAAGTGCTGTAAGCCCGGACTCGAATTCGGTTATTAGAATAAAGAGATTGTAATACTGAAATCAACTTCTCGGGTACACCTTTCAGAGAAAGGGAGCACCATAGTTTAGAGCGGTCGACTGAGTCGACAGCCGCTCTCAAATCGAGAAAAACAGAGATTTTAGAGCTTGAAACACGCAACTGGGAAGTGTTCCACAATTTCGCAGTCCTCGGGAAAAAGGAATAGTGGAAGATAGAAGTCCGACATTTGGGGACGGAAACCTGATAAGGGTGACTACCCACCGGAGAATGAGATGGACGAGAAAAGGTCAACAGAAGGGGAACCGCTGAAACGAGTTTGTAAGAGCAGAAACCAAAATAGTAACGATAGAAAAGAGATAAAGAAGCAATTTCCCGGCAGTGGGAAAGCGACTGCCGGTCGGAAGTTAAGGAGGATACAGAAACAGCATCCTCTCTTTTCTTGCTTGCTTTCTAGTTAATCGGGCACCAATTATTACAGGTTTGATTGAACACTTCACGAGTTAGTTTATTTATTCATTTTTTTATCTGGTACTGTCGTCTTTCTGCATACAGTTTTCTGTCGTTTTTCAATAGACCTATTCACACTCAAAGGCCATCCCTCTCAATTCCACTGTAGTATCGTGAAAAATCGCTGAAAAATCACCATACGAGTGCATAAAGCTTACTTTGACTTGACTTGATTTCTAAGACGTGCTTGCTGATAGATCTGCATCAGAGTCATCACGTAGAAGGACCCAAGATTGAGAGGTTAAAGAGGCTTCAAAATATGCGAATTATTTAGTGGTAGACTACCTACAGTGCTATTTGGCAACGACCATTTCCTGATGGAAATAACGAAGGTTGAGTATCGAAGACAAAGGTAAAGGTTGGGACATCTGAGCAGTAGCCTACTTATCACTAACCACCCTGCAGTGCGGTCCAGATAATCCGGCACGACGACCGATGCAGTGTGAAATTATTTTTTGTTTGTGTATTCATTGAAGGTTTAATGACCGTTACCGCCAGGGTGTCCAGCCGTTAATCAGGAGAACAAATGTGTTTATCGTCCAAAACCTTTAGTTCTAACAAGAACCTAACCACAAGGCAGCGGAAAACGCTAAGCAGAGGCCCATTCACTTAGATCGACTACGCCTCTATAATTTTACCTACTGCGACGCTAACTTGAGTCGAACTCCTAACCTAGAGGATCCGGATACTGAACTTTGTTTGACCTCTACCCTCTAACCTTCCAGGCATGATAAAATCTCCTGGCTTGATGAAATCCATCCAGTGTAGGTCGCTGGGTTATTCAGGTGCACAAGCCATCAGACCACGTCAAGTTGCATTCTCATAGTTATGGTGACAAATGGCAGTAGCATTGTCAAGGAAGTAACGGCCTGCAATTCCAAGGCACGAACACCTTATGCAGGTGCAGATGTGATGTTTTGTTGAAACTGAAAGGTCGTGCATACTGCACCAGTGTGCGGTCAGTTCTGCTTCACGGCTGCGAAACCCTGAATTTGCGCGTGGAAGATATTCGTCGTCTAGAAGTCTTCCAATGCAGATTTTTACGTAGTTTGGCGCGGGTTGGGTGGAACGGGTGTGTGTAAGCAACTCTGAGGTGAGGCGTCGTTTATTTAATAATGATTCGGTGGAAGTGGACTGCGAACTCAGCTCCATCCTGCTGTCTTGCAGTTCTGGCTTTCTAGCCAAAGGCTTCAGATGGGGACCCCGAGGTTATCCCCCTTCCTCGATCAGGGCAATAAAAGAAGACGGGGGGGGGATACAAAACAGAATAAAATGGGGGTCAAACAATTATAGTCTATAACAAGAACCACAATTTTCTCGTTCGTTTTACCGTACATTTTGTACTGATGAGGGATGATAAATCTTCAGGTAATAGAGTCAATATTCCTTATGCAAGAGTTCATGTAGATTTCGACAAAGTGTTGTTGATTACATCTGGGTTGCAATCCTTGGGTGCTTACGCCGGTAAGTCACACTACTCGCTTCTTTCGAAGCAAAGGCTGTTTACTTTGCACAGACCTCGTTTTCCCTGCGACAACAATCATCGGAGTCCGGCTCACAATGTTTTTCATTATATGAAGACGCTGCTGACTGGGATGATGATGAATGGGATCCAGTCTAGCTGTCTCAGTGAGTACGACGACAACGTCAGCATGATAAGGTGCAGCGGTCTCATTGTCCCCTGAAAGGCCTAAGTGGAACATCGCAGGTTGGTTGAATGGGGGCTTCAATCAGATGATGGATTTCTACTCTTAAATGCTGTTTATTACTTCTGCGATTGATCGAATAGTGACGTGTACTTGAGAAATAATAAAATATACAATTGTTTACGTATGAAACAGGACAGATCACGAGAACTCTGTGGGTTGTAGCTTGTGAGTCGTTATTTCACAGTTATTACCCGCTTGATTCAATTAGCTAGGAAGTAATTTACTATCTTGTCCTACTGTCCCATTAGAATGGTTAAAATGACGGTGGTGGTGCAGTGGTTTAGTCGCCTTCACCGGCGTGCTTTGGATCGCATCGTCCGAGGTTCAGCCTACCGACCGCTCCCCCTCCCCCCAAGTTTGGTGGTAGGCAGCTTTTCTGTCGCGCATCATCCTACTATTACGCTGCCCCAAAGTCCGATCAAAAGTAAAACAAAGCCCCGATATTAAGTTGAGGCATTTAAAACGATCGGGTGTGTAACAAAAAGACTAACGTGGTACGTTCCTCTGATCAGCATAAGTAAATTTCTTTGTGAAGCAGAATGACAATTAGATCGTAATTGAAATAAATTTTTTTTAAATTTGTGATATCTCGTTGTCAACTCAAGATATTTGAATATCAGCTTAACATATCCTGAGTAGTTGTGATGGACAACTAGGAGCTTCTAAACAAGGGGATTTCCCAAATGTTATATATATATATATAATGACAGTTTTTTAAACAACGGTGTTGATTGCTGTTTTTGTAGCTCGGGTAGTATAATGTGATGTTCAGTTGTTCGCCGAGCTTGGCAATTGTATTGCAAACATTTCATCACCAATCAAGGTGACATTCTAAATGCAGTTACTGCAGTTAGCTTTCACGTCCCGTTCGCATTCCGATCTTCAAACGTTTATTGATATTAAAATGGTATGTGCTATTGCTTGAAATGACTAAGTGCACTCATCAAATCAGAATTTTTTGTCTGTGTTCGTCCTGAGCTTTAACTGGATTATTCATCTTGTTTACAGGACGAAAGTTTCTGATTGCCAATGCTGTCCTCCCACAAACACCCATCATTTTCTGCAACGATGATCTTTGCCACCTGTGTGGATATTCCCGAGCGGAAATCCTTCAACGGTCCGCGGCCCTAGAATTCCTATATGGTCCATTAACATCGTCCAAGGCGATTGGTGACTTGAAACGAACTCTGACAGAATGCGAGGAGCGGCTCATTTTGGCTATTCTGTATGATAAATCAGGTAAATCATATGGGATTGATGATTGGTTCCGGGAGCTTGAAGTTTCGCTCTACGTTCCACGTATATAACATAGTCACAACCCGCCATAACTGCCAAAAAGTTTATTAATTTCACGTCAATCTGCATTTGTAGTTTGATGTATGGCGGCGAACCAGAATTGTGCATATATATATATATATATATAAGTATAAATGAAACATCAACACAATGCATCAAACATAAAATCAGTTCTATGTTCTTTGCGGCATTCCATTCCCCTCTGTGACCGCCCCTGCTTCAGGCGGGACCAAGCAGGATCTTTTCGTTCAATACGCCCAACCATGATTCACAATTTCTATCTTGATATGCTGTTCAAATACGATTGTTTTGATACTTCGGTTTGATTTCTTAATATTTTTAATGTTTTTCGCTTCAAAAGAAAGAAGGAGGGGTAGATTCATTCGAAATACGCTTTTGACAAGTGTTGGCTTTGTTGGGACCATATAATTGACTTCGTAACACTCTTTCCTCAGGTACTCACTTTGTGTGTCAGATTGCCGTGGCACCAGTGCGCAACGCGGAAGGTCAAGTACGGCTGTATATTCTAACATTCCGAGCGGCTTCGGATTTCGATGTGGCCAAAAGTTCCATCCAAGAGTCCTACAAAGGAGGTACGTTTATCGCATACTTCCGTGTGTGTGTGTGTGTGTGTGTGTGTGTATTTACGATACATATCGCGATTTAACATTTCATTTAGTTTTAAGCCCTTTTGTTTTATTTTCCTCATCTCGGTTATATTTTCTTCGTATGCCATCCTCGTAAAGTTCACTCGACATGGGCGTCACAATTACCACGCCTGCTTGGTCTTACACGAATCCTCACGTCAATCGGACAGCGACAGCGTTTGTCTACTTCATCGTCAAAGGCTCACTCCGGAGTCTTGGAGGACTCGGAAGAATCCACTATTGCGGATGGCACAAGACATCCGTTGGTGGTTGAAACCGATCGATCCCCTGGTAAGTTGGATCTATGAGCGAATGTGTGCACATGCAGATTGATAGCCTTTTGCTCGTACTATTCCGCGTCTGTGATCCTCAGGTTATGATGACACATCAGACCCCTCTCATCGTTATCTCAGTTCACTTCAACGGGACTTAAAGGGCCCAGCTTACATTCAATTTTGAGATGGAAGTTTGTAAATAATTTGTGTGTTCTATTCGCAGTATTAGATTCCGATAAGAATGTTTCTAAAAGTACCGACGAGAAAGAACCAACGGTAATAATTCCGTTTGGCGCACGTATGCATCTGTTCAGTCATGGTCTGACCGCGTGTGTTTCCCATTCAATCTCCGCTCATCGTTCTTGGTCACAAACAGCTACGTTTGAAAACATTCCTTGTTTTCCTCCCTTCTACGATGGTTGCGTTTTGCCTTCTACTCTCTTCACACAGAAAATGGATTGTGCACAACAACAGCAAAGAAAAGGTTCACAACAAGTGATCATAACTGGACATAGTTTTTACATCTCATACCCATTCAAATGGCTTCGTTTTCTTCCGTCGGAATTGAGATCTCGATCTTTCCCCAAGAAGTCACCTCACAGCGTATGGCTTTCAAAGCGCCTATTGTAGTAGTTCTACTCATTGCCTTTTTCGAGGCGAAGGCTCCAAGTAAAGGGATAAGGCGAAAAGCCAGTCTAAATATTCAAGGTAAGCTAGCTAAGGGTAGTAACTTTGGAATAATCCATTCGATTGTTCACAGGCACTGTGGCTGGTCTTGGGTGTGAGTTTTACTCCTTGGGAGAGAGCTAGCTCATTAGAACTTGAAGTGACGCACAAACCGGGACACTGATCGCGATGACCACTGGTTCGATTCGGTGAAGGGGTATGTATTTGCCATATCGAATAAATGGAACTTTCAACTGATTGTACTGAGAGTCCCCGGTTTTGAATCGATAAAAATTCCTATAAATGCTTGATTAGTTCCATAGTACACATTGAGAACAAGAAAAGTGTGACCCGTTTTCAGTTATTCGCAATATACAGTCTACGGGGCACTTTTCACTCTGTAGCAACTTTGCAGGACGGGAACCTCGAGGACGGACAGATGTTGTCATTTGAAGTGTACCAATTAGTGAAACTATGAATCACATATCAAAAGTACAGCATTAGTGTGGCCATTCCATTGGATGAGCTGAAACACTTGTTATTCTTGTGCACATACACAATGTAATCGTGAATTATATCGCCCGAAGGATGGGGTTGCAATGGGGTCACCTTTGGGACCGCCATTCGCTGACACCTTTTTTGGCCAAACTTGAGAATGATCCTCTCGCACTTGCGTGAAAATATAAATATAAGTTGTGTAGCAGATGCAAATGTGAACACCAATCGGCTGCTTGGGGAGTTCAACAATGTCCATCCAAACATAAAATTAGAAAAACAAAAGGACCAAAGTCCTGCTTTTCTAGATGTATTCATAAGCCGCCGCAGTGGTCGTTCGGTTTAGGTATCGGTACATAAGAAATCAACGTGGAATGGACATTATACTCATTGACTATTCCAATCGTGACATTAATAAAATACGAATAACGCTTGTTTTCAATAACTCCTTCCTCGGTCTAATACGCTTATATATATTGTTCAAAATGACCAAATTAGTTTGGTGGTCTGATGTGATGGACATGATTGGTTGATTGTTTTTTTAAAATGTGTTTTGGAGATGAAAGAGCAGAGATTTTGTTGTTTGGTTTGGAAATGCTCACAGCGAATGGACTGGGTGAATTGTTCCACTTCCAGTCTGCGCCCCTGGGTTATGCCAAAGGCCACAATCGTTTTGGTCGGCTGTCAGGTTGTCAACTGACTGAACGAATCGCTTTTGAGAACAAAGGGATGGATTGAGTAGGCACATAGCCACCGCCTCGACTGTAGCAAGGTGCCGTTGACGAACAGCTTTGAATGGGTTTGCTGGTACTTTGTAGATCACCTTGCGTGTGTCGTTATTTGCTTGATGGCCCGTGTCTGCAAGGTGTTCTGCCACCACACCTGTAATCGTTTTCCTCTTGCCTGTACTCAACCAGGCTCCTTGATTGTTTGGCACAATTGCCTGATCGTTGTTCCTACATAACCTACCGGATAGGAACAAAGAAAGTGTTAAATAGTCATAGATGAGGAGAGGATAGACAGTGTATCTTTAAGATTTACGGAAACCATTCGTCGGCTTGTGAATTAAGTACGTAGCGTTGCAGAAGGGAACTTACGAGCGATGGCCTTTTCTAATCGATGTCTTAGTAAATCAGACTTTAACCCTTCTTTAAAAATAAGTCTGATGAAGAGTTCTTTTATTCTAACTATTGTCAGTGGTGCTTTCGGAGGCCGTTCTGTCAAAGTGTTCAAAACGCATTGTTCCTGGTGATCGTTGTCAAACAGTGTCTGCTTCATACTTTCCAGTCCCTATGGTTAACAGTCTCCTGAACCAGTTCCCCTTGCTCGATATGCGAAGGTTTGAACTAAGTCTCTCTTGACCTTCAGAGGCACAAAACTGGCAAAATTAGAGTATTGCCCAATCCCAGTTGCTTTGCGGTAAACGGAGCGTTTTATCAGGCTTCCATAGCATCTTGTGAATTTTACATTTAGGAAATGAAACATATCTCCGAGTTCCAGTTCGGACGTAAAACCGATGGTGGTGTTGTCATTATTGAAGATATTTAAAAGCGGATCCGTTTTTGATCAAGATGAAAATGTTATCCAAAGAACGACAGTCGAGTGGCTTTAGTGAATTTATAGCATTAGGAAATAGAGAAAATAATCACTCCGTTTTTGCGATGTCGGCCGGTATCCGGTGCTAGATATTTGTATCTGTGCTCGTTTTCTAGTATTTTTCGCACAGCGTATACCACTGTTTTTATACGTGCCGAATCAGTGTCTAGTCGGGTTTGCAGTTTATAAATTTGGCTCAGATGGCGGGACCGGGTTGTCAGATATTCGCGCAGCGCTTGTGAGAAAGAATCAGACGAAAAACTGATCTCTTCTAACGAAACTCGCTGTGTTGTCCCTCAATATCTCCAACCAACCAGTCTTTCGAATTCCAGCCTGGAAAGCAAGTGACATCCACTTTACCCAATCTCTCTGTACACTTCCTCTTGCTTCTTCTCCTTCACATCTCGGAGTGATAACTGCAAGGTTCAGTGCTGCAGTTGACAGATGGGCATGCGTAATTCGTCCAACACTCATCTCAGGGGGCACTCATTCAAATTAGTGCTCCAAAGTGTCAACTAGAATACGGGCGTCATTCATTTACCCTCATAGTGTGCAGTATTTGGAACTCTACCGTCTCACCTTGTTTCTGCTCCCAAAATTAATTATTTCAAGCACAAAGTGGATGAATCATTGACAAGTCTTAAATTTCGACATCCGTAGCAGCGCACGTGACAAAGATAATTTGTGACGTTCCTCATTTTTTCTGTGAACCGTAAATCAATCCATTTGTGCTAAAATCCTAATGGATAAAACTTCGACTTTGAATTTAACCAGCAAAGTCTACTTATCAGCGTTCGATGTGATAACGATTTTCCACGAAATCAATCCCAGCTACTGGACGGCGTACTTCGATGATGCTCACCCGCTTGCTTCACGTTATTCGCCAAACTAAGTAAGCATCGACGACGAATGAATGTCCTTCACGCGCAACGGTAAATGGAAGTGACCAAACAGTGGTACGCTATACGTGACATTCAAATTTCGAGGAAATGCTACATGTACGTCACAAATGTTTTAGTCCTGCTGGAGCCTTGAAATGGGCACCCTATCTTCTTCACTATCACCATTTGTCATACAATTAAGTACGGGAAGCAGTCGACTATAACTAACATCAAAATTGGAGTTGACCCCGATCTTACATCATCACTTTGTAGTTTATAGGTGCAAAAGGCATACCAAAACGGAGAATCCGAAATTGCAGCAACCAAAAATGGCGCACGAAAGTGCATGGTGAATGGTTGTAAAAATTTAACCGGAAACTGAACCTCAACTAGAAGGACATATATGAGTGCGGTGGCCGTGGTAAGCTAGTACACTTTTTGGACATTCTCTTGCGAGGAGGAGAGCCGAAGAGAGTCCCACATTTGACTGATTCAACACTTCGTTTGCGGTCAGGGAAGGTCGCTACTGTTGGTCGATGGTACGGGTGACGCAATGTAACCTAACTGTGATCGATGCACCCACGGCCTTAATGAGAACACCACAACATCCATTTTATCTGTATACACTGATCTGTGAAATCGCTACAATTTACAGAAAGTGAAAATATTCGGTAATCGAACAAGTATTGAATGAAGGCGAAGGCCTTGAATCCATGAATAGGGGTAAAATAACAGCGGAAACACACGGACGGTTTGTCAAATTGCACTATTGTGTTCTTCCGTTTGATGCATATTTTGTGTTTGTTTTTCTTTCATAAATCTTATGCAGTCATTGGTCGCCCATCGATGTAGTTCACTATCATCGTAGATAGTCAGGAGTGGAATAGGTTCCCCAACCGTGTTTTGCGCACGCGCACTCCGCCAAATTTGTAGTTTGATATCATTAACAAGCTTCGATTGAAGCGTAATAATCTTTTACCACCATGCATTAAATACCTTGGTGTGTGTGTATGTGTGTGTGTGTGCGCAAGCTCATCCGGTAACACATGATGTACTTTCAACTTCGTTTGAGCGTCGCCGGTTAGGTGATGAGAAGCCACATATCCGTATTCGAAACAGATTTTTCACAATCCTGTGGTGAGTAGTAACGCGGTCAGTATGAAATAAGCTGCAAGAAAATTCTCATTATATGACGAAATGATGGAGCATATTGGGATAATGAATACGAATAAGATCGCTTCATTAGAGAATACGATCTGTTGCAAAAATAACTGTAATATCAATCGGTTTTTACTTGTCTAGTGGCTGAACTCGCTAGGCTTAATCTTTCATAAGCTGCATGGAATACACCAATCACACATTGCTCATCGGACAGGACCACCGTGCTCGCTGCATGGAGCGGTGTGATTAGGATTAAATGAGCTGCTTATCGGATACCGTGACTTTACCGGATTGATGTCCAACAATTGCGTTTCGTTGAAAACGTTCCCCGTTTTCAGACAATAGGACCACCACCACCACCAGCACCATGCTTGCTCTTCCACATATAATGAAGAGCAAGTCAATAAGTGAGCAAATGCCAAATATCTCAGGATTTTGGTAATCCGGTCTCTGGGTTACAATCGACCAAACAGGGAAAAGTAAAGCGTCCGGAAAGAACGTTAAGCCAAACGATTACATCGTGAAATACGAAGTCTGTACATGGACACAACACACTCTCTGACCGTAGTTTGGTCGAAGCAGGCCGAACATAGCAAATTACATCCGTATAACCGGTTGATAAATTATGGACTCCTGGCGGGGACACAAAATATGCTCATTGTTGTCAAGGCAGAAACAGCTGTCCAGTGCTCCGTCGGTTATTGAATAGATTTATATCGCAAATAGATCCATTTAACATGAAAGGAATTAACGTATTCGCAAGGAGTGAAACCCACACCCAATACCGTCAACAGTGCTTGGTACCTGTAAACAATCGAACATGCTACACGAGGCAAAATGCTTCACATTGATTGAGTCATTCGCTTAAGGTGTTGACTGTCTACTATGTGGCCCAGGAATTGGGGTTTTGACTCCCGATTCAAAGGGGCAGGGATCGAACTGTCACCAAAGAACAACGCGGGTAGGGTTGTGAATAGTACACTGACTACACATTTATCCAGCACGCGTAGCTGCATTCAGTCATAAACAATCGTACATTAGCCCTTGATGAGTTATTTCTCATCCTTCTCTCTCTCTCTGACTGTATCCCACAGCAACACCTGTCGGTTATGTCTCCGACGTGTTTATTACTCCCCGAAGCTCTTTGCCACATAGCGCTTTAAGTTGTATAATACCGAGTCAATTGCGGAATCTAAAACCCTCATCAACCCCCGAGGAATCTCGAGGTCTTCAGTGAGAGAACTCACAGCGGTCGATAACCAAGGTCATTTTTTTGCTTTATCGAAGCATGTCTTTCGCCTCGTGAATCCAAGATTCCTGTTTTACAAATCCCCAAAAGTATCCGTTCTACTCGGTTGTCCCGATAAGACATTGTACCG
>UZAN01000225.1:0-12451 GCA_900618425.1 Echinostoma caproni | reverse complement strand
CGAGCGCTCAGCCTTGGCACTTAGCGCAATCCCGACACCAGCAACACCGCGAGCTTCGAAAGCCGAATCGCCTGACACACGGAGGGTGAGGAGTGAGTTTGGTCAGGAGAACGCAAATTGAGATATAATTGAAGTAGGGTCTTGTATCCGTGTTCTTCGGAGACACAACATATCATCCCTATTGAAAGTTTCGAGAGTTTTAGCCAGGGCAGCTTGTTGGCCAATCTGATAGAGCGTGCGGCCGCTATTCGGAAAGAAACCATCTTCTGTTTGTGTCTCATAATTCTCAGTTGTAGCGTCTAATCTCTGATCGGAAATACGACCGAACTTAGCCAAAAAGCAGTAACATTCTCAGTCTGGTGTGGTTATACTACAAGAAAGTTGGCTTCAAAACGATATTGATAATGAAATAGTACACCTGGATGGCTTCGTTATCTACCGTGTCAATGTTTCAACTCCTTATTTCAGACAGGGTGGTAGTGGTGTTATCACCTTTATCAAAAATCACTGATGTCAACTGGTCAAAAATGTTTTGTTGTTCTACACTTCACACAAAAGCATCTGTCCTGCAATGCAAGTCCAAAAGATTGAGTTTCTATCGATCACTTAGTCTTTTAAATGTACCGATTGCCCTCTCTTGCCCATCTGAAATTCATGGTGAATTTTACGATACCTTTTTCACCATTTGGAGTGAACATATTGATGCTTCGATTGCGCCATTTGTAGCCGTTTTAACAATTTCCGTAACCGTTTCATAACGACTTCAGGTCTTCGCAACACCATCACTTTTTCCTCCGGACTTAATGCATATCTGGATTTAGGTTTGTTAAGCCTTCCTCATCTGCCTCCTATAGAATGCTGCTCTGTTAGGGACTTCTGATCACTCAATGTTAAAAATTTCGCCTTCCATTCTTACTAACACAAATCCCCGTCTATTTACTCGAATTTGTGATCACAAGCTTCAAATCAGACAGCGTTCTCCTGTGAACCTCTTGAAACTACTAGACACGACTGGTCGCACCGAATTTACTGTGATTTCAGATCATAGCCCTTCTATTTTCAGTGACATCTTCACAAATTGTCCAGACTTTTGTTTTGTGAGACTAAGAGAGAGTTTGTATCCACCCCGATCATTCTCCTAAAACGGAACGCGTCTTCAAAATACATAAGCACACGGAAGTGTGCACTTCTAAACCCCACAAGAGGGAACTTCACAGACTGTCCCTTCGTGCTCGGCGTGGTAATAAAGCCAATCATGAAACATAATGAGCTCTTATGCGAAAGTACTGGCATCAGACCCCCATACCGCGCATCTAATGTGGATGCACATGGTCTGAATGAGCTCTTTATTTCCGAGTGCCTGTTGGACGCTTGGGAAGCCATTCCTTTCGATGCAAAATACGACACAGCGTGCAAATCCCGTAAACGCCAACTCATCAAGAGTCTGAGGAATGACCGCGAGAAGTGGTGGGTAGGAAAGTTTAGAGAACTGGAGAAGGCTGCACCTATCGGTGACAGTGGCAATCTTGTTTGTTTTATTAGGAGTACGGGTCCAAGGAAAGTAGTCTTGAGGTAACTAGGGGTCTGACGGCATACTGATTCATATCTGGTAGAGCCATCTTGAACGATAGGCAGCACATTTCAAGGCACAGTTCAGCTGGCCCCCGTTGACACAGGACCTCCATATACCTGCCTCAAGTGGACAAATACTGCCACTTAATATCCGTCCTCCATTTGAAATGGAGGCAAACCGGGAAGTAAATTATCTCAAAAGGTATGAGGCTTCCGACCAGGACGGGCTATCCTCATCGGTCTTTAAGGATGGAGGTTCAGCCTTGGTTTTGGAGTTAATCACACTCCTGGGTTCAGTATGGGACAGGGACCAGGTTCCAACTGAGTGGTTTGAATCGGTAATCATACCGATTTACAAGAAAGGTGACAGATTCTCTTGTGTGAACCAAAGAGGAATTAGTTTAATTAACATCGTCTCTAACCACCTCGCGCAAACCGTTTCATTCATCTATAATACATGTTCGTCAGAAGGAAGACTAATTACCACGGCGTGATGTTCGCATCACTCCAGTATCTAAGAAAGAAAAGGGTAAGTTTCGGTCTATTGTTTCGTCTTCAGTATTACTTAAGACTTTTAGACAAGAGAGTAACCTAAATAACCTCAAAGACAGAGAACGCTTCTTCACATTTTAGTTTCATTACTTACACCTAGGTTTTCGAAACGGTTTGAAGGGCTCCTGTTTCAAACTCTATCCAAAAACATTAGGTTGAAACCCATGCCTGTTCGCGTATATCTATTCCTGAGGTTACCTGGATGTCCTGCTTCTCTCCCCCAATTTCTTTTATTCACCCTTGATGAGAAAAACAAAACTGTCCGCATATGTTTTTTAGACTACACTGATGACTTAAAGCGATAAATAGGCAAATATTGCGAAATACCCTTTCTTCAAGCGGCGTCCAACCTCCGGCGCTTGTACTCCTGATCAACTGCCAGCAGTTTACGCGTTAGGAAGGCCGTACAACTTCGCTACTACCATCCTCACAAGATGAACCTTAAGGTATTATTTTCCTCTCTTTTCAGCTTACACTTCTGTGCTAGGACGATTCCTCACCTCAAGTACGCAGACGATATAACACTTGGATTACCCTACCCCAAACTGGCATCTCGGACTATCCTACAAGATTATGTGACGGAAATTGCGGAGCGGTTCCTTCGGTATCTCACCAGGCAGCCTTTGT
Source organism: Echinostoma caproni (assembly GCA_900618425.1). Classification (NCBI taxonomy): domain Eukaryota; kingdom Metazoa; phylum Platyhelminthes; class Trematoda; order Plagiorchiida; family Echinostomatidae; genus Echinostoma; species Echinostoma caproni. The sequence continues at coordinate 9,700 of UZAN01000225.1, read as the reverse complement.
ATGGCCGGGACCCCTTCCTGAAAGTTGATTGTACCTTTGTACACTAAAAAATACAAAAGGAAGTAAACCCATTTTGTTCATTTATGATCATTAAGTTTGTTTCTGGTCATCATGGAAATATTATTCTAATCATAGGTAGTCGAGGTGCCAATCTGATGCCATCAAACGGGAGCAAAACACGTGAAGTGATGGATATGAAACTCAGTAACTTACCGCTTGGCTGCGGGGCCACGAATCAATGTACGCATGCAACTCGTGTTCGTGCTTCTCGTCCAACTCATGCAAACGTTCTGCCTCCAATTCCAACAACTCGTTCCGTTTACGCACATGGTTTTGATCTAACTCACGCATTCGAGATGCAATGCTGCGTTGAAGAAGACTCTGTTGACTACGTTGTCGCTGTTCCAATTGGAAGCCTTCTTCCAGCATCTGTGTCTGAACTGCATCCTGGAACTGGGGCCAGAGTGCACGGAGCGGGAAGTGAAAAAGTGATTGATAAATTCAAATCACAAAATGGATTCGCAATAGTAATCTACGGACAGAAAGACGTATCAACTGTTAGCAATAGTTAAGACCTCACAGGGATGAAAAATACACGAATGTTAGGTAGGTAGCTCTATCGGAACTCCGCAGATAATCATGTCTGGCTCCTATTCTGGATGGGTCACGATTCACCACATAATTTCCTAGGGTTCCGATTTTCGATTACTATAACAATGGACAGCATACGCATGACTTCCCTTTCGTACACCGAGAATATCCGAAACATTCTTCTTACAGTGAGTGAGAATGCAAAGAAAACAGTGAAAAGATGAGTCTAAATCTTGTCCGACTATAGTAATATGCGAGCTGTTCTAACAGTGATCTTTAGCACACAGAAGATGGGGAGAAACAAAACTGATGGCATTGTGCGTGACATCCATGATGAGGTTGGCAGTGAAACGAAATCAGAAACCATTGAGAAAAAGAGAGAGTAGAGTGAGAAAGTACGAAATGTTTGAGGACGCCGACAAACAAGGTATTTAAACAGTAGCCACTGACTACCAGATGGGTAAGAACCGCAGTTGTAGTCAGATCAATATATATGTGAGCAAGGGCATATTCTAAATGTCCTTTTCAATACAACGCCTGACCTAGAGGGGTCTTATGTAGGTCCCAACCCCAAGTCCTGGGGCTTAGGTTAGGTTTCCATCACTGAACTAGTCAACGGGGAATGACAGAATTCAACAGCAGTCCTATCCCTAGGCCATAGGAGTAGATTCCCGTACTGTTTCAGAAATCACCAACTGCCACAATCCTCAAGTGAGAAGGACGTAGGTATAATTGTTCTAGAGAACGTAAGCTGCTCGATCAATTGCATCAGGGCTGATGTGAAGAATGTCGGCTTGTTTAGACAGTTTTGGTCGAATTGAGTCAGTTTTGTTCCCAGGTTTGCTATGAGTATATATTCGACCGTACACAGATTACACCATCCATGCCTGGAGACCATGGTTGCAATGTGATAGTAAGATGCTGGAGCGTTCACAAAGGATTGCAACCGAGATGGTCACGGGATTGCAGTACCCCAACTAGAAGGAGAGATTACAATCACTGGAGGTATATTTTGCTCAGTATCACCGAATTCGAGGAAACTTGTTTTTGGCGCACCAAATACTGCAGAACCCAAACCATCCGTCCGCTGCTCACGTTTTAGCCCAGCACGCACTATAAGAGACATCGTTTCAAGTTACTGATTCCAACGTGTCGATTGGAATACCAGCGACAATCTTTTATAGTCAGTGTGCAACACTTCGAACAGTCTTCCATCTCACGTTGTTTGTGCGCCAACTGGTGAATCTTTCAAGCGGAGGCTTGAAGAAACCCTGACACATCTCACATTCCTACACGACTGAAACGCAAATTTCTAGAAGACATCATTATGCGTTATCTTCTACCCGAAACTATAGGTGACAGTTTATAGTTATCTTAAGAGAAGCGATTTAATTGTGTAAACATTGTACGAGAATAAGATAAGCATGAGGTTGCGACTATTTCACATAATAAAAATTCGACTGTGAGTAAACAATGAAAAAAGCACCAATTCAAAATTAGGAGGAAAATTAAGACCTTATCTACGTATTACTTGGATATTTATATTACATTTCCCATCTGTTCCATACAGGGGAAACATGGGAACAACTAGTAAAACAGCTTTGTTGCCAACACAAAACCAAAGCCAGATAGGCGGTTCGAAAAAGAGTATGGATCAGGAAGATTTTATTCCCTCTACTCTTAGAGGCATTTCCCACACGGGGTTCTCACCTCGCGCAACCGTTCCCGAAACTGTGGCGATAACACAGTTTGTTCACCGCGGAGTTGTCGTTGATAGTCTGCAATCTTTTTCTTGCACTGTATTTTGACACTTTTGGAATGGTTTTTCCGTTCGATTGCATGCACCGTGGACAGTTGCTCGCTTTCCCGTTCGACCGTCTGACCAATAGTGGGAAGGAGGGAGGAATGACAAACAGATTTGGATAACGGTGAATAAAATGCGATCAGCCACACATACCGGTCGCGCAACTTGATGAGTGTGCACGCTCACACAAACAGGGAGCAGAATACGTAACATAAGAAGTAAAGAAGTGTGCTGAAACTGATGATTTTTGTTCAACTATTTGCATTATTAATTTAGGTTCAGAAGACAACCTGAACAAACAAAGACAGAGCAATAGAGAGAGAGAGTGAGAAAAGACAATCAACCCCATGGTCGCATGATTCACATATATCACACCATTTATACTTCGAGGAGAGGGGTGAGGAGTTCTTGTGGTTCGTCACTCATGTATCGAGTTCCATGACCGATGATACCAATTCGAAGGGAATGCAGTGCTCCTATCGAGCACCGCATAACAGTGTAAAAAAATTGAGTTACTCCCATGGGATTGAACGGTACAGCTTAATCAACAGGCGTGTGGGTGCTGTTTGAAAAAATAGTCGGGAGTGTGAGTGCACAAGGTATGTTAAAAAAAACAGATCAGTGTGAAGAGAAAGTGCAAAATAACGGAGGTCGGAATTCCAGTGAGAAAACCGATCACTAGGTTTTTGATAAAAAGGACAGTGCGTAATCAGATTCTTTAACTATCGACACTAAAGGAAAACAAAAGAAAAAACATCAACTTTTCCGTAGGGGATTCCATAAATAAAAGAAGTGATCCAAAACCGATCACATAAGGTATACATAAACAAACTAATACTATTGGTCTGTTGAACCCATATGACTTCGGTCACTGGATCGAATAATCAATAAATTATGTGAGAATGGAATCGGATGTGACCTTTGATGTTGAATGGGTGCACATAGATACGGCGAACGATAAATCATGACAGAGTTTCGATAGAAGATATCGAAACTTGAAACTACTCCGTGAACTGATGTTCTTTTGACTACTGCAGTTATTCAGTGACGAAATTCTCGTAGTTCGTATAGTTCAGGGTGGAGCGAGCTCAATTTCAGGAATATGATATGAGATGGAGATCGTACCTGAGGGCACTAACATATCTCAGTAGTTAACAACTTTCGAGAAGAAAGCGGGCTGTAGCCATTTAGGCGCTACGCATGGAGAATTTGGGTGGCGGTGATGGGGCTCGAACACAGGTCTTCCGAGCGATAAGTTGATAACTTTGACCGCGTGACTGCTATGTTCTTTGGGGAATGTTCTATATTATTGGTTTCCACAAATCACCTGACTCTCATCTGTGTTTTCACGGAGCTGATATATGCACTAGCGATGACACACCATCGAACCGCCCAACAGGAGAGTTAAACCGGATTGAGGATAATCAAGGCCTAAACGAGATACCTTAGGGCATGAGTGGAAAGTCAACCATCAGAAAGTGGAGGTTTGTTGTACACTTCAGGAGCTAACAAGAATACCTGTTCAATAAAGATGTACGGATTTGTGGATTGCATCCACACCGGTGGAATGAGCACTTAGGAAGCCACCGGCAAGTACGCACCAACACACTGCTGTCTTACAGACGGCACTGATTCGTGTGAATGCCGAAGAGCCATCTTTGCAGAAGGCACGGGAACGGTGGGAAAACCTCTTACCAAAACTCTCATAAAACTCCAAAACCGGCTTTTAGATTCGGATGAGGCATCGCAAGAAGTTGAGACAGGTCACAGATCTTTTCATCATTTTCAATGTGAATTTCCTGACAGAAAGTTTGTGTATTGTGGTTTTTGTGTTAGCCTCACTGTATAGGAGTTCATTTAGTTGCCCTTATTTCTGATACATTTCGCTAAGAATGCTGTGATGGTGCAAGCCAAGGGAGGGCACTTTCGTGCTCTTTGAGACTCCTGTGCAGTGAACATAATATTTGTGTCCCGGATGGGACTAGTATAACAAACTTTCAGGTAGGTGGTCAACTGTTTTGTACATGACAGTTACGAAAGAAGCTAAACAATGACTCTGTTTAATTCGTAACCAGGTCACACGAGCAAAGTGAAGTGATACGGCTAAAGAATCCACACCAGTTGTGTGGGTGTTTGTGCGACCAACAGATCACAGAGGACGGTGCAGTTCACACCGTATTTTAGGTAATAGGCTGCATGGCATGGGAGCAGATAGATGCGATCTGAACTATACCACCCAAAATGATTTGTCAAGGAAAAGAGTAAGTGTGCAAACAGGACACTGGGGGATCGCAATGGTTCACCACGAGGTCTCAAGTACCTACGAGGAATGGGAAACCACCGGTGGGGGTCGATATTCGAAAGTCAACAAGATCAGTTATTACCTGACGCAGTTCATTTAATTCAAGATCGAGCAGACCGGACAACTTCTGACGTTTGATGGAGAAGAAATCTTTGAGTCGATTCCGGGCCAGCTGGTGTCGCATGCGCATGTGGCGCTGATCCATTTTCCATTTCTCTTGCTCAAAATCTGAGCGATGAAGAAATATGAATGAGTTAGTTGAGAACTAAGTGCGTAAAACGTTCATAGTGCATTTGATTGCTTCCTTACATTCTTATGGTGCAGTTAATGCAATTATTTGACTAGTAAGCAATAACTGATATTCCCTTGATACGATGCAAAGTAATACGCACAAAAACACAGCAACACAAGCAAACACACAATGGGTAATTATTTTGAAGCCTGAGATCATAAGGTTGATCGAATACTGTCTAATGAAAACCATTTTTAATGACGAATATGTAGAAATTGATCACAGGCAGTTCACACTCAAAAGACTTTCTCTGTCAGTATCATCACTTACTGGAACTTTATCGTTCCACACATGGATCAAACCTCGGGCCATCAGGTACAGGCTGAAGTATGTGCTAGGAATCAACCTTTGCGCTATAAGGTTTTGCTTATTTATTTGACTTTTTCACAGCCTTTGAGCAATACTATTTTGTTATAAGTACTATTCTACCGCTGCGAATCCACAGATGACTTGATTCGAATGGTCTGCTCCGAGGTTCGAGAATCTTACGATCGCGTTGCAACCATGGATTCCAAACTGATTGACGTACCCTATGTGGGATCGAATGTACGCACATTTCAACCCCCAAAGCACGACGAGACAGTGACCGATACAAATGTTTTGTTTATGAACAGATATCGATAAAGAATTACAAAAAGGACACCCTTGATTAGTTAACTTACTGGTAAGAGCAGGAAGGTGTAGGCGGTTAACCTTGAAATAAAAACACTGGCACGGAACGGGATAACTTACTCATCCGAATCGCTTGCTTCTCCGACAACTCCTCTTCACGCAAACCCAACAGTCTTCGACCGAAATGCTCGTTAACTCGATTCAACCGATCGAGCAACTGAACATCTTGATTCTCTCGAAAAATGGTCAGTCGTTTGCCAACACTGGAACCACTCGAGATGTCGGTTGAGTGAATCGGGTGAAAGGAATTGTGTTTCGCCGACCACGAAGGCACTGTCGACTCCCTATCCGCTTGTAATTCGCGTTTAGCTGCCTTGCGTTCCGCACGACTGCTGTATGTTTCGACCTCGGACAGCAGCTGTCCCTTGAACTGTTGGATTTCTTTAACCTGGTCAAACGAGAGAAACAGCTCATGAATGAAAATGTCACACTGAAAAAAGCTACGAGAGAAGAATCCCATAAAATTGGGAAGGTTTCAAGACGAGTCTGTGAATAGATCATCAATACATGGTGCGCAGGACATGTATATCATCAAGTTAACCGAAGAACTTTGATGTACACGTGTCTTAGAGCTTCCGATAGAAGAGTGACATGAATGTTTTATTTTCGAACAGAGCCCATTGCGATTTTTTTTAGACTTGCCGTGTGTCAGCATTCACGACGTGAGAGAAAAACCATGATGCTGAGGCTTAGAGTGGCGAATCACATAAGACTTCAATAAAACAATGGCGGTACAAAGAAAGATAAGGGAGAGAATCGTCTGTTAATTTATCGGTGTGTGCGTATGTCATAAAATTTAATGATAACCCTAAAGATCATTAAAAGACAGCCAAAGCAAGTGCTGATTCGTGATTGATCGTCATTTCATCTAGTGAAAATAAGAGAAAAATCGATTTGGACAGGGATAGAAAGTGGGGGTATTGATTGCGTATCTTTTTTTCAACCAGAATTGCAATCGGATGTTTTATTGCAGAACCTAGTGTGTTGAAGTGTGTACAAGGAGTGAATCTGATTGCCACAACGGCCTACAGTTAACTTGCGATTATCGGTAACTTGCACCTTGGAGAACAATACAGGTGTTGATCGGACTCCTGAAATCGTACTCTTAGTTTATGAATATATTGTAATTATTTTTTTAGAGTTTCATTTTCACGCCTATCTGAGTCCAAAATGTGTGCCATAAAAATCACAATACAATAATCTTTATAAAAAAGGAACTTACAAGCGGAATGAAAGCGTACTCCATATTTGATAAACCCAAACTTGGTCGAAACAGCTGGACAGTGCTTCCTAACTGTACACACACAGACACAATTTATTTGCTTTGCACACAATGAAGTTCATTATATATTACTAAAATCCCCTACCATTATGATGTAATCTCGAAGTGGAATATATTCAAACAAAAGAGAAAACCGACCTATGAAGGTCAATATTGAGCAGTGGGTGCATCTGAATAAGCATTCTGTAATTTCACCTTACGCAAACTGGGTGGAGAAAGCGTTTTCGGTACATAGACGAAACCCATTAAGATGAGATCCCACCTTGATGCGGTGTGATGGTTTGCGTGTCTCCATGACTCTGCGAGTTACACTTGATGGTCGTTCACAGCCGCAGGTCCAGTCATGCCTGAAAGGTCGATGATTAGAGGCCAGACAAGGCCCGGTCTCACAAGGTAAGCTACACGGGTACCTCCTGACTTCCTTTGAATATCCATTCTCACTCCAGAAAACAAATACGGAAAGGGGAAGTCTACCGGTAAAAAACGCTAGATGGACTTAGGAGCGGGGTATCGGGGTTTTCCCCCGACGGTGGGAGAAGTATTCGCATATCGATGGACAGCTACAGCCCACCCAAGCTGGACAGCCCCCAGTCAACACAGTGCTGTCCCGTCCACGTTTCGCTTGTCTCATTGGGTGCATGGCGCTAAGGGCTAATTCCGAACAGCGGACTGATAATCAACGCACCACTGAACGCAAACCCAACGATCTTGCCTGACAGCTCTCTTGAAGCTTCCAGACGGGTGCTCTGATCACTCTACGCGTTGAATCTACGCCCCATTGCCTTGCGGGTTACATTTTTGAGTAAAATGCTCAAGTTACGGTTCCCTAAGAAAAACACTTTCGTCAGTGTGGGTTACCGCGAAGTATGTCGTGCCTCAAAGTCTTAGATACCCACTTGGAAAACCCTCTTTCTTATTTGTCCAGTTCTTCCTTTCACACCTAAATCGTATGAGATGCCTCTTGTTTGCACCACACATAGGATATCAATTAGCGTTCAATTAGTAAGATCAAACAACCAAAAGCCAACAGATTTTTGAATTCAAAATCTCCTCTTCATTTAGCCGCACTTAATGTCCGCGTACTTTAGAAGATCTGTCAACAATCTGCCCTAGCTAGAACGCTTGAAACTTCCATTTAGATTCATGCTGTCTCCGAGACGCGCATACAAGACCCTACTTCAATCGCCACTTTGCGTTCTCCAGATCCGACTTCTCCCTCATGCTTCACTTTTCGTGTGTCCGGCGATTCGGCATGGGAAGCGTGTGGTGTTACTGGTGTCGGAATCGCGCCAAGTGCCAAGGCCGACGGTTCACTTCTAGACTGGATTCCGATTAATAGGCGACTGTGCGCTTTATGTCTGGATGGTTCGACATTGATCAACAGGTACAGAACGAAGCAACGGTGCTTACTTGTCGTATCTGACTATGTACCGACCGATTGCAGTTGGCCAAAAAAGAAGGATGAATTCTACAAGTAACCTTCTCAAATAGAGCAATGTGCTCGATCAACGGACACCGTAGTAGTCGCTGAAGGCTTTGATGCTCAAATGGAATCCCTGGACGAACCATAAAGGCTTCTTTGCGGATCATATGCCATCCCAGCCAACTGGACGGATAACGGAGAACGCCTACTACAACTTTACGCTGACCACGGACTACTGCTGTTAAACACAAACTTCCGCACAATAAACGACACCGCCTTACATAGAAACCACCAACCACTCCATAGCGCACCTATACGGAAGGCTCGGTTGGCATTTGAAAACTTGAGACATCCGGCTGTTCGTGAACGATCGAGTGATGCAGTGAACAACACGCCTGATAACATCCTCACGGAAAAAATGACTACCCGAAAGCTTCAGATTCTGTTATTACATGGTTACATTTCTAAAGCTTAATACAAAAATCTGAAACCACTGGGAACAGAGACACCCCAGATGAGAGGTTCACCTGAAGTTCACAAATCCGGTACCCCACTCAGACCAATCTGATGCATACAGAATTCTTCATACCACAAGGGAGCCCGATAGTTGGTCGCCATTTTGGACTCTATTCGTAAAACTCTGAGGCCTCATTGTAATAAAGACACTTTTGAACTCGCAAATTTAATAGAGAATTTGGTCTCACAAGATATTTTCCACTGATGTTAATTCACTTTTTACAAATGTTCCTCTCCATAAAACAGTGGACTTTTTATATGATTTTATCTATTGAATGAATATTCATCTTCCTATTCCCATTGATTATTTAAAAGATCTTATCATTGCTTACACTGATAACATACGTTTTGAATTTGAATGAACAAAGTAAAACAAATTGACGGTTTAGTAATGGACAGTTCTTTAGACCCAATATTAGCCGAAGTATTTCTAGGAATGGTTGAAAGACGCTTCAATGATAACATTTCAATGACTGTTTTATACAAACGTTATGTTGATGATATTTTGATTTTTACCGACTCTGATCATTTTAAAACTATTTATTACCATTCATCCCAACCTCGCTGTTTCCCTTGAGGAGGAAAAGGACGGTTGTTTGAATTTTTTAGATATAAAAATCAGGAGGCGATCAGATGACATCTTACAAAGATCCGTCTACCGGAAGAATACATGGAGTGGACAATACTTACAATTTGCTAGTCTCGCTCCTGTGGCACACGAAAGAGGTCTGGTGAAGATTGTGTTTCTTCGTGCAGAAATATTTGCTCCGCTGACATTCTTCAAGAAGATGCCTTTCTACCAAGGACGCTACTGGATA
>UZAN01000224.1:0-12496 GCA_900618425.1 Echinostoma caproni | reverse complement strand
TTTGTCGTTCTGTAACTGGGACAGAAGCCGGTTTCGTAAATCGCAAATATGTATACATGTATGCTCATAATAGAAAAGAAATTTCAACTGGCATGCAACTGTTTTCCTACGTGCTGGAAATTCGGTCAGTCAAAAAGAGGGAAAATTTGCGCAGCCTTAAAAATGAACGGCAAAAGGCAATGCTTGCAACACTGTTTCTCGGTACTGCTTCTACTACTACTTTTACGATGATGAGAATATTGCTAATAAATCATTGCTCAAATGTCCGTTTTATGTACGGTAAATGGTTAACCCATCAAGCCTGACGATAGAAACGGAGACCGAAGGAGAACACGTTCACTGGAGTAAGAATCCACGCAAGTTGGTTGAATGCCCCGACTGGTCGGAATGTAGAGGATTCGGGAATTGTCGCTTGTCAGACATAAACGATTTCAACCAGATAAATTACCGTTATGTGAAAATCAATCAAGTATATCAATCGATGAAGCCGGGTTTCGCGAACACGGGACTTTTCGTTTTTTCGATTGTGAAAAGCTAGCCAAGCAGCCGGTGACCAGAACATGTAGCCGTTGACAGTCATCTGTGGAAATTGCAACTGTGAAGTTGACCGTAGCGAAATACCGATTGGATGTCGATGAGGCACAATGTTCTCGATCTCTTTCGAGACTGATACTGCACGTAACATTGTCATGCATTTCATGTTCACATGGATTGATGGTGCCCTGGTGTCTAAGGCTAGAACTTATACACTCATGGCAAATAAGTTTGCCGAGAGTAAGCCATTAACCTGTATGGCTAGCCTGTTGCCCGTCGGTGTAGCTCCCATTCAGTGACGGTACGAGTAATAGCAAAATTTAAGATGAAGCATAAAACATAGCACAAGAATAAATACCCGATGATAGTAATTCGTAAGCAAACATCTGAATAGGAGTAGTCCAGGCTTTAAGCAAATATTCTTTCAAACCAAAGGATAACCGGAAAGTACCTTGGTGCTCCGTTCGACATACCTTTACCGGCAATCGGAAGGACCCAAACCTATAGCATCTGAGCACGGACCGTTAATTGCTGCGATTGTCGTACATTGTGTATGTTTGCAGATGAAGGGAGGTGGATGTGCGACCCCGTTAATTTTATCTTTACTTCGTCCTCACTGATTGCAGAGTTGCATGCTGCGAACAAGGCCGGAGATCAGAAAGATGGTCACTCGGTAAATATCGTGAAGATTTACTCACCCAGTTGACAGAACACTCATCCATCACTAGACTCAACCCTCTTCCAAGCGATGCAGCGGGAGTTTTATTCCTAATGTCCCCCCCCGCCCAAGAAGAGCACTCGAAAGGGAGTGTCCGTGATAGGATAAAATTGGGTCGGCTCCCAACGCCACACGATGTTGAACGCGGTAATAATAAGAAACGAAAACTGGTATTCACCAGGCCGTCAAAATAGCGAGGTATCCCTGCAACCGATTAAAGAAAGAAAACAGAGAGGAAAGAAAGGAACAAAAGAAAGAAAAAAGAGAGAGAAAGAAAACAGAATGAAAACAATAAAAATAAACAAGACAAAAGGAAATATGAAACGCACAGGTGGTTTGCCAGGAGAATCACTCTCGATTAATCAGTTGCAGTCATAGATTTGAGTTGGATAAGAGCACAGAGGTACTGCCTGCTTAATTGCAAACAGCACTCATGCATCCGGACACACCCTCACGGTGCATTCACCTACACACCCAAATCCTGGTTGGAACGGCCGAGTTATGTGACCCTGGGGTTACCTATTGGTCCAGTGCTAAGCTTCGGATGCAGTTCGGTCACAGTGAGGGCAGAGACCCACTTTATCCCCTCTGGCTACCTAACGCACTGCTTTTCTTTTCTCTTTCACCCCGACTGTTGGAAGAATAATTGCATTGTTCGGTTCTGCGTCCCAGCTGTCTGAAACGATTGGTGCCATCGGAACACTACAATGTGTGCGGTGACATTTGCTTAATGAAGCACGCTTACGTGGGATTGACTATTGCTAACGTACGAGCGCAGGGAAAGAAGTTGTCCAGTAACACTCCTAACTGTCTTTCCCTTCAGACACCATCGAGTACAGAGTAAAAGACAACTACTCCAAGGACCCCCGTCCGTACAGTGAACCTACCACCAGAGGCTGGGATACTCAAACACTTTGGATCCCAAACCCGTTAATCCCCATGAATCTCGAAGAAACCTAACCTGGAAGTATGTCACACTGCACCACACTATTCTGCCTTTCAGAAAAATTGCATACCGAAATGTTGGAAGCCAAGAAAACTCACCGACAGTATACGAATCTTCACGCTCGGTTGGCAGGAGCCGCGAATCCGCCTGTGAGAACTGAACTCAACCGAACCGATTGAGACGTACAAACTTCTGGGAAGCTTTATGAACTTACCAGCGGGAGCGCTGCTTAAGCTCAGTGAAGTGAAAAGTCTGAGAACGCACGAACTGAAACTGGTTATAGATGGAGTGAGAAACCATCTGAGAGACTCCATCGCAAAAGAGATGTGAATGAGTGGGATGGAGTATTGGACGAAATCATTGCTGTCAAGTCAATAGCCGATTTCAAGCGCAGAGGCTCTCTCACAACCCGCGGAAGCGATCCAATCTATAATCTCCCGCGTTTCTCGACAGACCGGTATGTACCATGAAGAACGATTGATTAGTCGAGGGGAAGTTTATTGTTGCCTGAAGGCATTGGAATTTCAGCCTGCCTACGCTCGGGAGTGTCTGAAAGCAAAGAGATTAGCGAGCGAAAGTGTGGCACTGAACTCACGCACCGATTAAAGTGAAGTTACTTCACCGGAGGTAGCAGTGACTTAAATAAAGCTGGAAGACCTAGATGAAGAAGCTGTCTCAGGATATGGACGGTCCTGGCGGAATCTATGCTACAAAGGAGAAGAATGCATGAGTGAAATGCTTCAAGTAACTAATGTTTGCAACCATGCGAAAGCATACATCGGAACAGGCAGACCAACGATGGTAAAAACTCTGGAGCAATTTACACTGTCGGCCTGATACCACCACAGAGTATATATTGTATGAACTAGGATGTTCGATGGGGGCGGGGACTGAATTGAACAGTTAAGATACAGCTGACTCGGGGACCGCTACCCTTTTATTGCCAAATCTCCCTAAACCTCGTCTTTCTCTCTTGTTTTACTTCGTTCTCCCCTCGAACCCCTCTAGGGACTCTAGGCTTCTCCTTTATTCTATTAGACGCTTTTACCCCGCTTGTACCAGTTCCTTACTCCCAACGGCCAAATGCGTCGGATATATTCAAGCGACCCGTGAGGAAGGTGCCAGACAGCGATGGAGACCCATAACGCATGGTTTGGTAGGAGGCTCCACACCTCGTCCTCGTCTTCGGTGTCGTGAGTGCGATAAAAAGAGCAGTCCGTACTAAATTTCTGAAAGCTTGTTCATAGCATGTACCAGAAAAACTGGTCCACATTCAGTATACTTGATGGGTAATCGTCAGAGCAGCATGGACTCTGAAAAGGAACAGACTCGTGAAAAAAATGACACAAGAAGCACAGGAAATAGATTATTCAACTACGTAGAACAGTAGGAACACGAGAAAATAATATTGCGCTTTTTGGTCCTCAGTTTTTTTCTAGTCTTTTTGGTTTCATGTATTTTGTGTAACTTTTGGAGGTTTTCAAGACTTGTTAGTACGTCAAAAACAACGAAAAGTCAATGATAAACACGTGTAAATCGCCTGGTTGCCCTAGTCACAAAACAATTTATTTAAAGGGAAAATGAACTCTACAACTTGACTTCGTGGATGTGCTAGTGCTTAGGGCAGCCTAACTTCGAGTCCCCTGGGAGTGCTGTCACCGGAGGAGGGACAGGAATGAATGAGGCGGTAAAAGTGAAGAATCACGAAGGGGATTGAGATAAGCAGGTTTTATTCGATCAAGGAGACACCATCCCCTTGCCATTGCGATCAACAATAATAAAGAATTTGGATTCATGACTGACCACTTTGAAGGGACCATCGTAAGATGGCTGAAGAGGGCTCCTCACACCATCTAATCTAACCCAGACTTGAGTGCAGTGAGCCAGATCCTTGTGAAAAAAACACGCGTCTTGACTGCAGACGCGGTTGAGTGGGTGTCAATTTGCCCACATGGAAACGGGACCATGAGACATAGTTGTCTATGTCGTAAACTGCTCGTGCTTGGTAGGAGAAATGTAGTCTTCTGGCAGACGCAGATTGGTTCCAAAAGTTAACTCGGCTGCGGTGCATTTGAGATCCTCTTTAGGAGTCAAGTCAAATCAAGAGTGCACTTTATTCATCCAGTGTGGACAGAATTTTCAGTGGAAAGAATGTTATCGCTTTTGCTTTGGTGTGCGCGCTATTAAAAATGAGCTTAAAGGTAAGAAAAATAGTTATTTAGATGATGATGAATAGGACACGGAGAACGCTTAAAAAAATAAAGAAAATTCCGACCTGAAAATTTACAAGAGACTGTATAAGTTCGTGTCATATTCGTTTCCTGGAAACCAACAAATGTGAAAGATAAGGTACAACGGAGTTATGAAAAGCAGTGGTAAAGTATATAAAGGTTTAAATTTGTTGCGGGTTACAGAAGTTGAAATGGAGCTAGATAGGGATGTGACGCATCGGACGAGATGGAGTCACACAGAAGGTCACACGCATTCAGGTGTTGGTTGAATCAACCAGCTCCCCGTAAGGTACAGCTCCATATATAGAGATGCTTTTCAGAGAGCGTCTAATTATTATGAAATCCTTAGACAGTAGACCGGGAAAGATAACGGGAGAGAAGTAGGTCAAATGATATAAAACGCATGAGAAAATAAACTTGGAGTTGATGTACGATGGCACCCTCAGATACCGAAGGCGTCAAATATGAAAGGTCAATTTTCTGACTTTAAAAATGTTTGTTCTACGTGATAGGACTATTTGAGGTCAGCGGACACGGAACATTCGAGATATTTGAAGTTTTGTGACCTTTCAACTTTTAATTTATTGATCAAGATATCGGTAAAAGTTGATCCAGAAAGAGTTGATGACTTACGGTCAATGGAAAACAAAACTTCAATGCATTTATTGGGGTTTAAAGATAGGTTAACACTATAGGGCCATTCAAAAATGGAACTTGTGGTTGATTGAAGGAGATTATTTGAAGGGTTGTGGTTGTTAGATGCACCACCAACTACCATGACATCGGCATATTTAAAGAAAGAAAACATTTGGGTGACTGGCAAGTTTTAGATATAAAAGATGAACAGGAAAGGGGACAAAATTGCACCCTGCATTACACACTGGTTTACAGTAACAGTAGAGGACGTAATACCATTCAGACCAGTGTATCAGCGTGTGTAGGTAGAATAGTCGTGCATCCAGTTCAAAAGATGTGGCGGGAGATTATGTTGCCGTAACAGTGTCAATAGGATTTTCTGTCGACAGAGTTGAACGCACTTGTGTAGTCCAAAAAACAAACGTGGATAAAACAGAATGTATAAGACAAACAACCGCACCTAAAGTAAAGCAACGCTTACAATAAGCAAACTGATTGGAATCATAAAAATGGAGCTTAGAGAATAGGTGCTTAATAATAATACGCTGAAAAGTCTTAGTAATACTGAAGATGAAGCAATAGGCCAAAACTCACCCTTTTCTTTCTTAGATACTGGAGTGCTGCGAACATCACGCCATGTGTTAACCAATCTTCCTTCTAACAAACATGTATTAAAGATAAATGGAACGGTTTGTGCGAGGTATTTTGTGCACGTTTTGAGGACCACTGGGGATAACCAATCGTGAAGAGCGGATTTGTTTCCATTGACAGCATTTAACTCGTTTAAAACTTGCTCTGTTGTGGCAGACACAGGAAGGTGACGTTGCATTTGGACTCGGTAAAGCTTGCACAAAGCTTTTTACCGAAGCAAAAGCTTTGATGGGCTCATTGATATCACATGAGACTGTAGTAGATAAAGTTAAACGACCACAGAGCAACTTCAGTCCGTTCCGTAGCTGACGGCAGGATTTGTCACCAAGCACGGTGTCAGCATACAATTGATTGAGGTTGGCTATCTCGATTGTGATGTGAAAATGACAGATTTGACGGTCAGTTTATCTCTTAAACGATACGCTCTTTCTTTCAGCCTTTGTAACCATTTCAGTATATCGGAGATGAAGGGATTGGGCTTTAGGTGAATTCTTCCTTGAGGGCAGCACAAATCGTAAAATTGTTGAGATAATTGGTATGGTTCTCACAGAAGACTGAAATATCAGGATCAAAGAGTTGTTGTAAGTCCGTTCCGTCAACTATGGATTTTAATTCCATCAAATTGGTCAGGTGATTTTATCGTAAACGTACCTTACGTGCATCGTTCTTCATCAGGATCTGTTGCTTGCATTTACTTTATATTGTAGGTAAAACTTTAATCGGACAGTGATCGGAATTGCCTACTAGTGCACGTTTGAAGGCACGGAAAAAAGATGGTTTCTTATTGAAAATGTGGTCCAAGGAGGCATAGTTTTGAGTGGAAAAAGTAACAACGTTCTGAAGGGAGATAAGTTTGTAAAAGATCACATCAGATATGTTGAAATCGCCAGCAACGATGATTACAGATGTGACAGACTTCTCTAAAATGATTGGATGGAATACATCCAGGAAGATAGGCAACTCACTAGGAGTACAGTCAAGAGTGATGTATAGGTTTGAAAAGATGATCAAAGAGTGATGCAGGAGAAATTGTGACTTACATTCCACAGAAATACAATAAATGGTTGTGTGCAGTGAGTGAATATGCATTTGGTGGAGCTACATCACGACCGGCGCACATAAGTGATGATGCCTTCACCTTTAGTTTTCCTTTCTGGAGGTCTATCTGATCGAAATAATTGGAAATCTTCGATCTAAACCAATTCCTCATCGACGGATTCTTGTAATCAAGATTCTTGAAAAAGTAGCACGCAACTTTTGTAGCACTCTCATTGGTGACTGAGAAGACCGATGTTCGATAGCTTAGAAAGATTTGAGCAGAAATTCGACGAAAAAAGATAGGGAAAACTAATGCTCTTCAGCTTTCGGTGCGCAAGAGCAACCTTTAGCCAGCGCGATGCTTTTTCTGTTTGCCATGCGAATTTCTGGTGATCACCTTAACCTTAATTCTCACAAAAAGGGAAAAGGAACGCAAGAACGGTTCATTGGTATATTTCACGGATGCTCGTACGGAGATCAAACTAAGCGTGTTGTAGGTGGTCGTTGAGGTCACCGTAATTGATACAAAAGTATATCCAGAAGTTATGCGATGATAAAACCAAAACTCCAGCGATAACAAAAAATGACAAGGCCAATTTCAAAGGCCCCGCCGACGACGCAAATAGAATTGCGAATGCTAAGACTTACTACGGCCAGGGTTTCACTACACGGTAGGAGACAATGTGTAGATAAAGCCGCCTTGAACTGACGGTGAAATCTGTCAATTTAGCTCTCCGCCGCGGGCGCTAGTTGCGATTAACCTCTAGTGAAAGCCCTTTGTCCAATAGCCGTCCTGCAGTACTGTTCTGAATCCTCGACTCTGCTTCTGTCATTTAATTGAGGTCGATTAACTGGTACAGTCCGCCGTCGGATACGTTCTTATTCGCTCTTTCGGCTCATGTTCATTGTGAGCGTCTGGGCAATCGTGTAACCAATGAGTCCAACGCGGGTATGGAATCCAACTCGGATCCACATCTCGTTTCCGTCGGGACTATGTAGGAGCTACGCAATTTATCGCTAAGCCTGCTCAGAATTTCGCCTGTTCCACTTAATTCTACTGTATTCGCTAAAACTTCTTTTACTACAACCTTGATTGCTTCCTGCGGTCGATCGAGTAGATCCTTGGCCGTGTGATACCAATCTTCCTCTGCAGTTATCATTCACGCTACTATAGATCCTCTAGCTAACTCCTTCACAGCCGTGTAACAATTAAGCCAGTTTTTTCCTTCTCCTCAAGAGAGTTTAACAAAGAACATATTGAAATGCCGTTTGAATCGCCAATATTTCATCGAAAGAAATGAGTTCCAGCCTTAGGAGTTCTAAGCCACGAAGGCTGTCATGCCTAAGTGCCTAAGGTGAATCTCTAACGCCACTACCAAACTTCACTTCGGGCACAATCTATCGTAGATAGGTTTTTACTCTTTCCTTGTAGCTTGTCTTGGCACACCAGGAAGCTGCGTTTTCTGCAGCGCTGTTTCATTCAATCTCTGCAAGAGCCAGCTTAGCTTCGGCGTCAACAACCGTAGTTTTACTTCTACCTTTTTCATTGCAGACCTCGTGCTGCGGTGTGATTCCCCTCAGGGATGGCGCAGCACTCAAGCTCTTAACGACGGAGGTTTCTACATTTCTTTCTCCCCGGAGGACGATATTTAGTTGATTGACCAGATTGACACGACATTAAATTCAAAATAGGAAAATATATTGGGAACAAAGAAGAAGCATTTGAAAGCGCTCACTGAACGTAATTTGACCAAGGTTTCAAACTGTAACGAAAATCCGAACAACTTGCTATAAGAATCGCATTGTTTGAACTTCGACTGACTGAATTTCCAGCACGTAGGAAAACAGTTGCATGACAGTTGAAATTTCATTGCTATTATAGGCATGCATGCACACATATTTGCGATTTACGGAACCGCCGTAGATCCCAGTTACAGAACGACAAACAGTAGAGCAAATCATGGAGCGGGATCACAAAGATATCGAGGTAGTAATGAGGAGGCCGATTAAAAGAACTGTTAAACGTTGAGTTAATAAATGAGAAAGAAGCGATAAGAAAAGAACAATAACGCAATTACAAACGTGGTGTGTACAAAAGCTGTTGAAAACCGTCACATCTCTTGAGTCATGGATTCTTTGAGTTGCGTCAGTTTAAGCAGCCTGGGTTGGGATATATGCAGCAGAGGTGCTGGCATAGGCAATCAGCCTAGGCCATTAAGCACTAGCCCCTCAAATTCAACCTTAGAGGCTACAAAGATCTATTGAGGAAAGTCATGTTGTGCATCCGCTTGGAGATCACTTCTCCACGATTCAGGGACTCCGTGCAAGATGATGCTTTTCGCCCAGAAATATGTTCTGTTTGGGCCCTTGGCACGCGTTAGGTCTTTTATGATGGACCTAGGAAGTTCGGGTCTTTTGCGAACTTTGGAGAATGTACTTAAAGCCTTCGCCGATGTAAAAAATTTACTTGTGTCATCTGCTGAGTCAGAAGACACATTAAGAAGCCTGGGGTGCTCTGCGTATGAGTAGTCCTGGCTCCTCGCTAGTCGCTTGGGGCATAGTGTTTTTAACTCAGGGAGTGAGATTTTGACAAAAAATGGTGTAAAAGTGTGCTATCGGGTATATCCTGCTCGGCCAGTAATGATCAGTTTAATTCCGGAGGATCGAATACTTTGACTGATCGGGTGCTAAGGCTAGTCTGCATGGGCGTGGGTGTGGTACCCACCCCATTGCGTACGGTTTTTCACTCTGAAGGAGGTTGCAGCGTTGGATTTTTCATACCGTTTTGATGTGTTGACTTTCTTTTACTGTTGGACGGCACTTGGGTTGCTGATCAAACGATGGATTTTAATTCCCACGCCAGTGTCCGTCCCTCTGCTGACGGTCTCCTTGCCACCCTCGACCATCTGGATTTCAGTACTAATCTCAGTCACGTCTGTATCCCCCTTAGTCCTACCTCTCGCTAGTTCTGTCAGCAGTTGCCTACAGACCAAGCAGTACCACTGCAGAAAACCGTGCTTAAATTGTAACTTGTATTCTCTGCTGTCAGCTTTACTGCAGACCTTGTTGTACCAAGACTTGCACGCGTCAAACTGAATACCGTTGGGCACGATAGACTTGGCACACTTAAAGTTGCTTCATGGGACTCTAGTTGATATGATAGTGTTCGACACTTTGCTGGCCTTCGTTCTATCCCCTCCAGCAACCATGACTTTTAATGATTGACGTAGATGATTATGTATACGAAATAATCATTGGTACGAAATCCAGTGGAAGACGATACGAATGGTATTACAGATATAATAACGATACAAAAAGATCATCGTACCTAAAAACCACCTAAAGCTAGGGACAACTATAACATCAAAGTGTAACAAAGCGCAACAACCTGAGTTCCACGACGCGGCCAAAGCTCGCGCGCGTTCAGTTCAGTGTTGTGGTCTTGAAGTCTTGAAGTAGTACCGAGGTTCGAGGCTTGCACCGAATAATCCCGGTTCTGCATTTGTCTTCTTTTCTGCACGAGCTTGGGAAAAGGTATAACCAAAGACGACTTTCATTTCCTCTAAGGAACACACATGCCCCCCTTGTTAGAATGCTGTAGCCAAATTTTACATTCCGGTTTCATTCACGACCTCGAATCTCTGAAACGTGTGCCGTGAAGAGCCAAAAAACTAGTACATGACTTGTCAGAATTCCCTTACCCTACCCGGCTTAATCAGCTCAATCTATGTCCCTCAGATATACGACGTATCGAAGGGGATCTATTCCTTCTGTGTAACTACCTCTTTAGGTCTAGTTTATCATCTCTTCACATGATCTAGCCAAAAAGCTTTTTAAACACCAGCCCAGAACCTTCATTCGCTCTAATTTCCTCACCCACGGGATCAGCTGAGAGTGAAATAAACTTCGACTATAGACTGTGAATTACTCCTCGAAAAGGGTCTTCAAAACACTGCTCTACTCACACCTAGGGCTCATCCTCCCCAGAACTAATTGGCCTCCGTCTTCTGGGGTGCACATCCACTTTTTCCTGATTGTCCGTCTTATCCCTTTTCTCTCATTCTCTCTTCCTTCTTTTCACTTTTTCCCAATGCATGCAACCTCAACCCAGTGGCACCACGATGGAGCCCGCTCCTTTTTCCATTACCCTCTTTTTAAGCTCGTACAGAAAAGAAGAAAAAACAGAATCGGGACTATTAGGCGCAAGCCTCGAACCTCAGTACTACTTTAAGACTTCAAGATTATAACAGTAAACTGAACGCGCGCATGTTTTGATCTTGTTGTGGTAAGCTTACGGAAGCTTTCGGGAGATGGATTCTGCGATAAATACACCTCGGGAGAATGTTTCTAGCCCCTGAATTATTTACCCTCGTTCTTCCTACTTAGTACTGTATCCACCCCCTTCACTGTCTCCCTTCATCTGTCCCACAAATGCATTTAGAGCGGAAAGTTTCACTATTAAAGTAGGTCGATAATAAGAGGAGGCAACGCTCGAAAGCCAAAATTACTTGTTGGAAAAGTAGTGAAGGCGCAAATTATACTGGACCGTCCGAGCTGGAGATCGGAACTCCACATTTGAGAGCCAAAACTGAGCTAAACCCGGGTGATAGAACCAAAGTGATGAACTCTCGTCTGGGTGAGCGACTAGGATACAACATTTACTGCAAGTAGTACTACCAAGGTTCACTTACCCTTAGTTTTTATCGTTTTTATTTAAGGTTTTCACCTTTACATATCCCCTTTATTGGAGATAGTCTTGAAGCATATCTTGCTAAGCGCCAAGGTCGTGCAGAAGAATCATCCTAAAGTAGTGGCTGCACTAGCCAAACATACCGTGACACCTTACTCGTGTGCCAGAAAAGATTGTTCTCTAGAGATTGTAGAGGATATACGTTGTGATCTGTGTCAGGATTGGTTCTACCAACAGTGCAGCAAATTAACAACCAAGGCAGTCGAACAGTATGCTGCATACAAGTTTCTGAAATGGGTGTGGGCTAAAT
This sequence comes from Echinostoma caproni, assembly GCA_900618425.1. Lineage (NCBI taxonomy): Eukaryota > Metazoa > Platyhelminthes > Trematoda > Plagiorchiida > Echinostomatidae > Echinostoma > Echinostoma caproni. The sequence goes on along the minus strand of UZAN01000224.1, from coordinate 742 downwards.
GCACTAGCTCTATCGTAACATCCAGGGTGAAGATGCTACCACCGAAAGGGATCTCCACACCAGCACCTGCCTGTAACTCGACCCCATGTAGTCAGGCGAGCAGAGGTAATCCCGAGCTATGAACTCCGATGCCTAGGAATGGGAACCAATCTATAGGCAAAAGTTCTCGAGTAGAAAATGTTGGGGGATGGATATTAGTGGGCATGCCTGAGCGCGGTGACCATCCAATCACGTCAGTGGCCCCCCTAGATACAGGGGAAAAGGCACGCATCATCAAATCGGCAACCTCAGGACTTAGCATGCCAGAAACCGGAAACAAACAGGGAAACCTCAAGACCATCCAGTCTCACCTGCCATCAGGGTAAGGGGCGCTTGATGCGTGCACAGGCGCTTACGAGGAGGCCATTGCAAAGTAAACCGAACTAACCACGTTCCTAAGAGACTACCTGCATCGATTAAAGGCTCGCACCCACATAGCCCAGGGAAGAAACCGGGATGTTGTTATCAGAGGCACCCCAGAAACATTTTGTCGAGAAAAGCGCAGCCACATGTGAGCGCTTCTACACCAGAATAGAATCCGACTCGCCCAGATCTCCTCAGAGGGGCCGATTAAGCGAATGCTGTGACCAGGGAAATGGCAGGGTGACCAACGGGTCCCGAGCGCTCTACCACACAGGCCTACCCTTGTCGAGCTTCATAAACCAAGGCACAGGGACTTGATGCTGGCAGCTTCCGTCAGTGT
>UZAN01000223.1:0-12525 GCA_900618425.1 Echinostoma caproni | reverse complement strand
AAATGTGTTGAAATACTCCATCCATTTATCAAGCTGTTGTTCCCTATTGTGAACAGCTGGTCCACTCTTGTTGCAGACTTCTTTGGTAACTGGGGTTCTCCGACATCCCGTCTTGTCTATCAGTTGGAACAGTCATTGACTATTCCTTGAAACAGCTGCTACTTCCATTTTACTAGCTATTATTGGTCACTTTTCACAGTCGTTCTTCGAGAATTGACATTGCAGAAGCCACCGACCCATGCTCTGACACCGGGCGGTAGGAATTTTCCGCTATTTTCCCATTAAGGCTACTGATTTATCTGATATCCAGGACGAGCTATCGGTTCAGATCCGTAAGTAATCCTCGTGAAAGAACGCACTACTTGTTTAATCTGATCCTAATATTCATCTACACTGCCACACTGCAATCTGTTTAGCCTATGTTTTAGTTCTGATTCACGAATTGGTGGCTCAGAAAAGCGTTTATCTGCTAACAGAGTCTATTGGGTTTATTTCTGCGACCAGTGAATCTGAGAGTAAAGTGCATCAAGAACAATGCCTGATCAGATTCAACGCAGACGATCCAATAGGACAGGCAGTTTTATACGGAGACACGCCAACAGTTTTGAGTTGGCTTATCAGTTGAATTGGAACACCATGTTGCTGTCTGTTGAGAGTTGTGTGTGAAGTTGGTACCGAACAGGAACATATGTTGGTTTGAGCAGAACTGCAGAAGTCGATCACCGTTATGTTTGCTGACATGGCAGAGCACAACGACTACCTAGGCAAGCCACCACTGGGTCAGTTTTCCAACATGCGCATTTAAGTCACTTGGAGCTTCAACTCAACCGAATCACTTTGGTAAGTTTGTCTTATCACTGGTCTATGTGGGCTTCAGAACCGCAGTTTGTCAGTGAATATGCCGAGGTGATCAACGGAAACCTTTTGTTGTTGCTTCCCTTCCTTGCGGATGAAGCACATCGACGATAAATCTGGAACACACTAGAGTGGCATATTGTCCTAGGATCCTGTATTAGCGTCTCCGGTACACCGCGCACAATACTTCCAAAAGATCCTTAAGTTCGCTGCAGAAACGCTTGTTGATCCACCCGCATCAGAGTCCTCACGTCAAAAGTCCCCAGATTCAGTGATTGATGAGGCTTTAGAACATGCAATTTAATTGGCCGTACACTAATTACAGCGCTACTTGGTGAGTTACAACCAAGTGTTCTGGTTGAAGGCTTCGCTTCCAAAGAAGGAGCAAATGGAGAACGTTGGGTGTTGTAGACAATGTGTTAAACAAGGTTTGGGAATTCGAACTTCAGTAACTATATACTTCCTTTATATCGTCTGTTCGTAGAGATTTCCGTAAACCCAACCGAAATCCACCGAATAAATTCTAAGGCTGTTTACATTATGATATTAATAAGAATGTTTCAAGAGAAGAACTTATTAAGTGTGATATGCGAAAACTTCAGTAGTCTCAATTGCAATCGAGCTAAGTTAAACACTCTCTGTATAGAGATCAGTGAGCTATTGTGACTACGAAACTTATCCTTTGTGCTGCTCATTAAGATGGGTTATGGAATAAACCCCGAACTTGATCATAATATATAGCTGCTTTCTGCTCATTATTCTGAAAATTCAAACCTTGGATAGGGAGCACGGAGAACTTTGAGCTCTTATATAGCCACGTTTTGTTACCTTTTGGCTGTTGGTTGAAACATGTCTCTGTCTATTCAACCGATCTCATAACTCAATGATGATTTCACTAGTGCGCATACCAGTAAAGAAAAAGGAAGGTTGTGTTGCTTCCACCAGGATCTTAAATAACTAATGATAACCGGTGAAATATTTTTGGAAATGGAGTTTTGACAGTAGTTTTTGTTTAGGGCATCTTTAGTTCACCAATTTTATAGTCTAAGTAGCTGAAAACCTCGACCATTCCCAAAATCCCTAGTGGTACGATATGTAATGGAGGCTGCTCGTTCAAAACGTGACATTTATTTGGAACTGCACTCACAGTCATACTGTGGCTTAGAAGAATACATATCGGCTACTAAGACGAGAATGGCCCCACAAGTAGTGAATACGTGAGTCAGTTAAGAAGCTCAGTTGACGTTCTCCAGTGTATCTCACAATAAAGGCATTAATAATATTAATAATAATAATAATAATAATAATTTTGTACCGAGTAAACAAAGTTTAGTCAGCCTTGACGGATCCCCAGACTATAGATAGGGTGCCTGGGAAATACCGAAGTTGAGAACAACAGCTAATGGAAATGAAGCTAGGACATCGAAGGAATACCTCTCAAAAGTAGGCTTGTCTCAACTACTTGATAATTTCTTGTTTTAGCACCCTGACGAATGCTACTTGTGATTGGATTTAGTGGAGTAATTGCTACAGTTACTTCTGCTCTTCTGTATTCTGTAAGATTAATTATTGAATAAATAAACACCTACATAATGCATGAATCCTGAAAGCCCTCCACCTTTTTCCCCAGTCTCCAAAGAATTAATCAGTGATAGATGACCTCCAAACGGTAAAGTAAAAGACAAATCAGCGAATAAGTTAAAAAAAGAGACCAAACTTGGAGTCCTTAGATAATAAGCATTTGTAATAAGAATAATTCACTGACTAGCCTAGGCTGTCGGTTCTCATCACTTCTATGGGGTTCACTCTATCTGCTGTTCATCACATAAATGAGTACGGATTTCTTATTCATTTTAGCTGTGTTACAACGTGTAAAGATTTTACTCGTCAGCTAATGATATATGTCCACAAGGTCCGCGAGTTCTATAAATAGCACCGGGAATCGCGAGGCTGACCTGGTGTGAAGGCTTCATGGCTTTGGAATATAATCAGGCAAGTTCTGAGTATCTATAACTACCGGAAAACTAGTCGGCCTAAATGTCATAGGTGAGTAAACCCTACTTGACTTCAGATTGAGCGAATACGATAGTTTACATGCGCGGATACACAGACCCACGCAATTATTCTGATGTACTATCCGCATATTGCTCTGTAATCAGTAAGCCTATGGTAGTTTGAAACACCAAGAGATCAGCTAATCCTTTGGAGCTGGCCTTGTTAGTGCATGATGAATGTCTTTTATTTCGAATTTATTTATGATTATTGATCAATGAAGTTTACGAGGGAAGTCTAGTTACAGCACAGCGAGATCGATCGATATGATAACATCGGAGAACAGAGTTTCACTCACCTAGGTCCAAAATATTGATTACGAACATCGAGCCAACGTTTCTGTTTTTGGCGAAACGAGAGTGTGCATGCACATGTCACACACCCCAACTTGTTCCAGCAAGTTGTGAGATTTATCCAGACATACAGCATCTGAATACTCAACAAAGGAGAGAAATGAAAACTTCCAATAGCAGAGTACCATCAATGTTTGACTATGAACTGAAATCGACCAAAATTATTAATATGGTAATTATCATACCTCCATAAATCGTTCCTAGCTTCGATACTATTCAAATTTTAAATGGTGAAATGTAATATCAACGGAATTCGAGCGTCGACGTTCATCCTCTAAAAGTTCATTCTCAGTCGCGCTGGACAGGGGGCATCAAGTGTTATGAGTTTGGTGCAAAAGTAAATGCTAATTTCGAATGTGACTTCATATATGGTTGAATTTTCTTGATTGATTCCACACTGATCTTTTCTTTTTCGGGTGAAATTTACTTCAAACCAAATCATAACCCACGGAAATTTGAGTGAGACTATTAGACCGTGATGAGCTTCCAGCGATGGTTTTTATGCTATTTGATATAGAAAAAGTGGAATAGCTTAAGAATTTACTTTCATTTTATTTCTGGGGTCCCCAGTTTGATCTTCAGGCGAGTTGGTATGGACGGGCACTACTGACAACACCAAACAAGTTTGAAACTAGTTTAATCCCGGTTGGCAACCTTTGCGTCATATTTTACTCCATTTTACTGTAGTCCGCTTCGTTTTGATTCTTGTGTGGTTCCAGTTGAAATCGCTGAGCAACATTAGTCTGCGCCACCCCGTTCGTTCCATTACCGTCAGTAATTGGCAACCCGGTCTAAACAGAAGTGTCATCCTAAGCCACAAACCTCAAACTGACACGAACCGAGGTTCAAAGGAGGGCATTTGTGTCAATTAGAGATTTACAATTTGTTGTTTACTTAGCAGTGCTCATATATCAATCAGATCATAACAAATGAAAGAAATACGCTTTCTTTTAATAGAATCAACACAAGGAGAGATCTGAATTTCGACTCCTGATTTCTAGTAAATAGACTAGTATTTTCTCTTGTAATTGTACTCCAGCGAGTAAACCAATGGAAGCAGAGTAATTAGTACAATGAGCCCAGTTTTTTAATTTATTCTTATTTCTGGCCTACAAGTTGTTTTTCTCAGTTACTGCAATCTTATCCTTTGCTCAGGAATCCCCTGGAAAGCGATAAAAAGGTCGATAACGCAACAGCTCCAGATCGACGGGATTTATTTTACTTATGCAGTAGTACGAAAATACCATCTGAAGCCCTCAATCACTGCTGCATCTTTGGCGTTAAAATGGTTAACATTTGTTTTCTCATACACCTTAGTCTTCAATTATAAAATCATCTTTCTCTTTTCAAATTTATTTTTTCAGAAGAACTACTTACTTCTTAACAAATTGTGAGAAATGTGAGGGAGAATAAATTCGAGGATTTGTTTGCAAATTTAAATCGGCATTTTAGACTAGAGAAATTCACAGACGATTTTTTTCCCAATTATTGAAAAGATGCAGAAAAATTCACCGCTTTGTACATGTATTTGTTTAGCTTGTGTAAGCATATATGCATACATTTCAGTTAAAAAGTACACTGTGGGTACATTGTGTGGGCAAAATCATTTTCGTGTTTTATTTCTTCTTTTTACACAATTCAGTTTATTAATGAACCAGCCTGTGAAATCCCTGTTTCCTCCATGCGTGCACGATCGATGCTGCTCAATTAAATCGTTTCTGATCGAATATTTCCACTCACATGTACATTCCCGATTGTTTATACTTTCTCTTGGGGGCCTGAAGGTGCACCATTTAAAAATATCATGTGAGATAAAGAAAAAATGTGAGCGCTCTGAGGGCGACCCATTTTTTTCACTCTATAGTCCGTTTTTAGCTCCATTCATACACGATACACGAAGAAATTATCCCGATTTTAACTTCCCCCAAACAAGTATTCTTTCTATTCACGTTAATCATTTGTGGAAGCCTTAATCTGTTTATGGATGAACACATTGGGCATTGGGGGTTGCGGATTTTGGGAACTAGAGGTAGAGGACCTTTGATGTCATGATTATCAAATACAAATACCGTTTGATTACAGTACTTTGGGTTTATTCGCTGATCTGGCTATCTATACTTCAAAGGGCATCTATTGGCTAGCGATTCCGTTGACACTGATAGTTCAGTCTTGTGGATTAAACAGAAACAACTTCTGATCAGCTAAGTCAGAAACGTCGGTTTTTACAATGTATCTATTTTCAGTTTGGTGAATTTGTAAACGTGGGTACTGAAGTCATAGTGCTTTTTGTAGTTCCGCTGCATGAGACCCTTGGGATTATTTGTTAGACAATTAGAAAAACAAATGACATATCAGGTTACTTATCATCATGACTTCTACTCCTGTACACGCAGAATGTTGACTTTTCGCTCCTTAACCAAGAATATCGCTAAATGCAGTCAGTCGCCATTCGCAGATCGCTAGGGCCGATTCTTGAGGATATTTTTCTTGGTCACCTAGAACAAACGCTTAAAAACTTAAGCTATACTGAAGTTTATGACATCTGCTCTAAAACCAAAATAAGGAAGAAGGAAAAAGCACATTCCATTGATTCAACACAATGCCCCCTAACATGCAGCTTACTCGTCACCGCGAACGGGACGACTGATGAGAGGTAAAATCATGCTGCAGCTCACTCGCATCGGATCTCACGTGACTGGAAAGCCTCAATGTGGAGATTAGCATTATTGATCTGTATTTCACCCATTGACCCTGTAAATCGTGTTGACACAAATACAATCAATCTGGTTCAGTTCACTGAATTTCGCTCTTCAAAAACAGAGGCGCACAGTTAGAACAATCTGTGGCGACAGTAGAAAATGGCTATTGCAGTGAAGTTTTTGCAACAGCTATTAAAATAACAAGAGGAACAGTTTGAGCTGTTGATTCAGCGCCTGTATTTTTGCAGCCAAATGCGAATAGCTTAAACATTTCTACTGTCGGAACTCGGTTTTTAAAACGATCAATGAATTTCGTTAGGAGTCTGATGCTGGTCTCATTTCTGAGTCAAGGTATCACAGGTATGAAAATGTTCTCAAAATTAATGGCACCTCTCTTGACAATGCCGCTCATGTTTTACCTTTACTTCGTAAATTGGGTCCGACAGAACACGAAAAATATTGCAATGTCATCCTCACCAAACATCCAAAAAAGCTGGACTTGGAAGAAGCAGTTAAACAACTTGGTGCAATCCCCATTTATTATACTCTATCAGTGCCTAAAATTTCTAAGGCGGCTGAGGAAGATTCCGTCTCCTACGCCAGCCGTGTTAACCATGAGGGCGAGCGATTCAAACACAAATGCTTTTGTGTGTGGATCTTCACTTCCATGACAGCTGATATTAGCGAAAGGCTATTGTGTAAACTCAAAAATGACACAGAAAGTGCTCCACAACAAGTTACTGATGAGTGCCAACGTCTAACCTATTTAAAACACGATGACAAACATGATCATCCAGCACACAGGAAACCTACCAGTTACTGATGTAAATGTAATAACCACATCCAGAAGGCGGTACAACAGACGTTGCAACGCACGTTGGTGCTGTGAACAGTGGCACTTCGGTTGCGCATACAGGGTAAATAAGTTTGGAGGTAGTGTGTGATGTGGTTGGTCATAAAGAAACCATCTGTCACCATCCCTCTGAACAAAAACCGTTTCATATTACAAGCACCAAACGTCGCAGCTCATCAAACCTCATTAGTGCATTGATCGTCCCCGATTTGAATTGTTATGAAAAGTATGTTCCCATTTGTATCAATAATCGGAAAATGCAAGTGGATATAGCCTCTGATGTGACCATCATTTCCTCAACCACCAGGATCATTTGATTGTACTTGCATTGACTAGATAGATAAATTGAACTTATGGCGATTTGTGTTCAGCGAAATTTGCGATTCTTCTGAGACTTGTCAATAAAGTGCTCAAATAGGAGTGTTGTCCTTTCGTGTTTGAAAACTGACTAACCCAGCCTTTTTCCAGATAGTCTTGGTTTATATCGTAAAACACGAACAATCTCCCGAAGTTTTGCACATTGCCCATTCATAGGTCCACAAATTCAACATGAAGTTAAAGCTTGATACCATTATTCTTCGACCGCCTAAGGCTGAATCCCAATCATGGCAACCTGCCACGGTGTCGTGTTCATGCATTCGTGTTTATTTCGCAAGCACAAAACCTATTTCCCATTTCTCGACTCTCATCAGCCATAAATTTCCGATATTCCATCGAATCATTTCCACACTTTTACTCACAATGTGAATGAAGCAATATGGACTTCAGCTGCAATTCATAGAGTGATTTTGAGACAGTTCAACTTCACTGAAAAATTCTGGTAATTGTATGCATGTTTTTAGTAAGTGAATTCTGAATGAATCTGAATGAATCTCGGAGTCACGTAAATTTTTAGAGCTATTTTTTATTCCGGTATTTTATGATACACCAAAATACCTACCAAAGATTCCATTATTTGAGTAACATTCAATACCGTTAAAAATTTACACGGACAATTCACCTTTGAAGTTTTCACGATGACCCTAGTGGGAAAATACGCTGAAAATAGTTCAGCTGAATTGCAAAACGTAGACTTCCATCAGCGGTGTATTGGGTCGGAGATCTATCCTGTATATGCCATCTTTGATTGTGTGCATCTTTGTTTCACATATTAAAGACTCATTCCAGATGAAAATCTTTAGAGAAACAGAAGAGTTGAGTGTTACTCAGATTGTCGAAGGTCATTATTCCTTAACGCCTTCTCCAACCGCCGGTCATCTCAAGAATAATATATTATACCTCCATTTTATTGATGAACAAACATTGTATGCTCTTTTAAATTGGTTATATAACGATCCGTCGGGGTTGTGAACAAAGAAACGAAAATCGGTGCATCATCGACGAGGTGTAAATAGACAAGTTGTGGAATGCAGAACCAACATCGTATAGCAGTCAAGCATTGTCTTGACCATCAGTACCGGCATAACCTTCAACTGACTGCAGTACCTTCAACGGGATATACAAATTACCCAGTGTAGAGGACAAATGATAGAAATCTACCTGCCGATGTGTACAAATCCGGGCACACAAAAAATATCCTAATATAGACATCAATAAATTCTCTGGCAGGTTGTCTAATACGAATAGTTAAATTATCCGCTTCTTCTCCACAAGTAATACTGTTTCTTTTAATAATCTCATGTCAGAATTGCAAATGGAGGATCAATAATGATCCACTTAACAGAATCAGATGCGCTTTATCGTCACCGTTGTCACCCACTGGCATGATCGGCATAGTCCAATTATATTTTCCCATTTATTCCCGTGGAACTCGTAAACGATATCAGTATAGCACGATGGACTTGGTGAGTGTCATCATACAGTTAAAAGTGATTTTACATTAATACTTCTAACTTTTAAATCAGCATTGTTTTGCCTTCGGTAAATTGAACTTCTCAATATCCAGATGTTGCCTTTGCTTTGTTGGGCTGAGTGTATCCCGACAGTGGAAACAATTTTCATTTTCCATGAGAAAGGTATTTCCGACCAGTATATTAAATACTAGTTTTGTACCGCAAGAACATCGTAGACCAAATTCACTCGGCTTCATCTAGTTATCACCAATTCATCCCAAAAGGCAATATTCATTTCGTGCCCATTCATCACCTGATCAGTGTCAAATGGCTGTTCCGATATGCTTTTGGTTCACGCTATTATAGACAATATAGTCCAACATGTATCCTAGATAAAAGCGTTTTTTTCTTTCGTGTTTCATAATCTACTTGTGACAACAATTGATACATGACACGTGGAGAGCACGTTTCAACATGCCAGTGTTCCTTACCCTGCCAAATAATCAATAAAATCTCGACACTGTTCTCACCGAAAGTTTTGTTTATTACAATTTTGCAGTGGATGAAAAGGAACTGCTAGAAAGACTAAGCCAAGCAGTAAGGAAACTTCTGATAACTACGTTACATTTAGTGCAGTGAACCAGGTCATTTTGATTGATGGACGATCAAGTTTACTGGCAACACTGGGGTAAACCACACAACTGTGAGCGATTATCTGTCGCATTGACCTGGCTTCCAACCAAGTGGTCTACTTATCAATCTCGAATTTGAACTGCGCAAAAAACGCGTAAACTTGTTCACCGTCGGTTTTACAAATTCACCAACAGTGTAGATGACAAGATCACTCTCAATACTTTCTTTATTTAAAGAATGATCCCAGCAGCTTAATGACCTGATATGATGAATACAATATGATCAGAGTTTATGTGTATGGTCTTTTTGATCGTATATCTCGGGTTGAGCCCGATTGTAACAGTGATATCCCTTTCTCTTCCCATACCTGAAAGACAAAACGCTCAATTCCGTTACAAGATAGGACTCCCATCTTTCAAAATGTTTTAATGGGCTATCACCAATGGGATTTGTTCGGACCCATACCATCTCCACTTTACATGTGGTTAGACAGCTTTGTTGGCACTCTGTTAGGCTACATATTTTCGATTAGGTTCAAAGTGATTCTCTGTAATCATTTTAAACACTCTGGCTGCTACTCATTTCCACTCTTCATCACAATCTTGGGTTCTGATCAGTTCTTTGTGCATAATGCACTCATGCGCATAAAACGAAGGCTTTTTTGTGCTCCTTTCTAATAATTCGGAAATCTTTGGGACAGTTCTCTAACAAATTACTGTTCCGATTCTATTCTTATTTCTGAAATTTACCACAGGACGTCCCGCCACCGCCTATACACTCTGCTTGAGGGTAGCTCCGTTTTAAACCCGGATGAATACAATTATTAATCCGTTGAAGTCAATGCTCGTTGACCAATTGTGCCCCAGTTGCAATATAGTCATTCGCCATTATTCAACAGTAGGTTCTCTTCATAAAGATTTTATTACTTTTTATGTTTCAAAATTAAAACTGATCATTATTCAATTCACCATTCGATGTTGTCTTACGTTTTCATCAACACCAAAACGAATAAATATACCTCCAACAACAATCGCTTGAAGTGCTCATATCCCTCACAAACAACGTAGACTAAAAATAGTTCACCAAGTCACGGTGTTCCTTACTCTTCAACTCAGTAGAAAATGGGGGCAAATCAATCGTGTAATTGCATTAACTTATCAAATCAAACAAGATCCAATTTTAGGTGAAAATTTGCACAAAACTCCGTCAATACACTCGTACTCTCGCCATACAATTGTGCAATGGTTTTTGGTGGGAATTATAGACAAGCGCTTGTGAATATTCTTTTGCTGGATCACGCATCGATTGGTGCATATGGCAAATCAATAAACTATCATATTAAGTTTCGCTGTATGGATTTGTTACGTTTTTTATCCCCGTTAGGCTTCCCTCGCCCTCTTTGTGTCTATATACATATTCAAATGCGCATGAGGTATTACCGTATTGTATCTAACAGATAAAAGGTATTCCATTTCGCCTGTTCGCCGAGCTTGGCAATTTGTTTACAAACGTTTCATCACCAGCCGAGGTGACATCATCAGTGCTTGTGAAGTGGCTGGTGATGAAACGTTTGCAAACAAATTGCCAAGTTCGGCGAATAGGCGAAATGGGATTCAGTTCACCCGAGCTACGAGAACCGATTTTCAATATTTTGTCAACAGATGAAAGGTATCTTCTGAACTTATGTTATGTTTCGAATCAAGTCTAAAGCACTCAGACGATATATTCAAGTTAGTTTGCTTATTTACCACTTGAATTGATTGTTATGTTTGCCCCTTTTACATCCCTCGCATCCCATCACAACCATTTCGTTCTGATCACCTGTAGCATCTATGTTGGGTGGCAGCATCTACGTGCTGACAGGGACCGTAATGCACACACGCACTGGACCGGCGGTATTTTTGGCCTATCTGCTAGCTGGCGTGGTCGCTCTCCTCAACGCCCTAATCTATTCGGAGCTGGCCTGTAGGATACCGAAGGTGAGTTGCGGTTGATTTTGATCCATTGGATCATACCTCATTTGGACGGGATCAAACGTTGAGATGCTCAATACGTCTAGATACTCAATCGAGACGGTGACAACAGCCAAAGCGAGGAAGGTTTGGGTGTGCTTTGTACGCCTCCTCTTGTTCCGTTTGGAATTAGGGAGTTAAACCAACTTCCCAAATGTTTACCAACCCGGTCATAACTCCGGGTTTTGCCTCTCCGTCTGCTACGAAAAGGCAGTGAGTAGAGCTTCTTCATTACAGGCTGTTTGGGACGCTTGATCTTATGGGAGTATTTCTCGAGATGCGAGAAAGTCGCAACTTAAGACACCCTCCTTTGACTGTACTGAGACGTTGGAAGGCTATAATTCGTATAGATGTTCACTGTGGTCAGTAATAAGTAGTAATCTGAGTGAAACCTGAATTGAATCAAACTCATTTTTATCATTGCTTCAAATGCAATCTGTTAGTAGGTCAACCCAAGTAGTACAACATGCAAAAGTCCCTATAACCTACGTTATTTCGGAATGATGATTACCGTGAGCAAGTAGTTCACAATTTTCAGCATCTTAGTAAACCGGGCAAATATCATTACAGACTTGGGAAATCACCTGTCATATTAGGATTTCATCACTACCAGTTGTTTTTCATTTACAAAATGTATAATTTCTTTTATCGATGCCTAACGTTTCCTTTACTTTAACTTGTCGAAAGTGCTGAAAAATAATCCTATTGGGTGCATATGGCTTAACTTAACAGGACTTGATTTGACTCGCCCTTCCGATTATTGTATAACAACAGATCTTTGTGGCCATGACATCGAGTCAATGTACTTAAAATGGTTTTAGGAAAACCATCTAAACAGACTTCCTTAAACAAATGCAACTGAGATTCGATTTTATCAAAGCTTTTGATTTGTTGAAATTACCTGTTCAATACGGAGTGATAACCCTAAGATATCATTTATCCTTCAAACTGATTTGAACAATCCAATTTTCCTTTAACTCCTGCATTTAGATTGGCCATCATGAGACAGCAACCTAAATCGACGCACGAAATTGCATGATTGCTGTCTGTAAAAACTAAACTGACATTCTGAATCAAATAATCCGTAAGAGCAGGAAGAAGCATAATGATCACAGGATGTGTTGAATTCAACTATTTTATAGTAATCTCATCAGTTGTGTACATACATTCAGATCACGTTTGATCAAAAGACTTACAGGTTTGGGGACAAGCGAACACACACAGGGATAGAAATCA
>UZAN01000222.1:0-12560 GCA_900618425.1 Echinostoma caproni | reverse complement strand
GCATATCCCTATACAACTGCTGAAATGGTGAAGCTGGAGAGAGCCCAACGAGCTGCCACCGGTATGATTGCCGGGTTACGCGAGTGTTGCTACATCGAACGATTGCATGCGACTGGATTGTTTCCGGAGTCCTATCACCGAGTACGGGGTGATAGCATCTGCGTGCGACGCATTCTACGCGGTGACATGGGTCCAGAGTTGATGGAGTATTTCCCTCTGCGCGAGCAGACCAGGACTGGTGGACATGGACTTACGCTGTTGAAGCATTCGTCCGTAGGATTACCTCTTCGGTTCCGGCTATCGCGAAGGATAACCAACGTTTGGAACTCCTTTTCAGCTGACGTGGTGTACGAGGTCAATGATAAGATGTTCAAGTTGAAGCTCGACAGCGTCCTGCGAACAATGTGGTATGCAGATCTATCATGAATGAGATCTTCGAGTCTGTGGTAATGAGGCTCATACGGGAAATTACCCTCTGCCTCTAGTTGAAGAATATTGAACATTGAACATTGAGGGGAATACTGGGCTGCAGAGTGAGCGGTAAATGACATGGGTGATCTGGTTTCTGGATTATTTGAAACACCAAGATCAAGTCTCCTCGAAATCGATGGTAGTGGGTGGAGTACGACTCCAGTGATTCCGGTCTATTCATACAAGTTTTGACTGCACCTCCCTCGCCAGTCCAATCGGGAACTATTTCAACTCTCACAGGTCAAAGCTGTCGGGATAAACGTGCGACACCATAATTCAACCAAGACCACTACAGAGATATCCATATCTAACTGATGTTAAGTTAACACTAGAAAAATTGGATTCCCAAAAAGAGATTAGAGAGGTGAAATGCTAGCAATCAAAAATACCAAGGTGGGTTGTGTTATATCTGTTATAGACAAAAAAAGAACATGATCTTGTCTATTGCCCGATAGTCAAGTACGCAGTATGCTTGCGTTCTATTTGTGATGCCTCAGTTTCGCTCCTTAGTTTGGCCAATGGATTGGCACTACTTGGAAGACCCAACTAGTTGTTCAGAGCTTCATAATTCTTCAGTTTATTTCTTTGCCCTATAAATGACAAAATACACCATGTTATCTTATTTTAAGAATACTCAACAGAAATGTTTAACTGATCAGCTGATTATGAAGAGACTGTTGGCAACTTATTTTCCTGTCGACTATTCAAATCATTGTACTCTCAAACCACCTCCAACTCCCCACAAATCCTTTGCCGTCCAACGGTGGCATTACACTGAGTGACGTTGGATTCGCTGTGTTCCGAGTCAGATTTCAAATCATCAGGGTTCGCATATTTCTTCTAATATTTCCTAATGATCTCTACCATGTACTTGATGTGACCTGCTGCTCTGCATCCATTCTGGTACGCTTGCGCTGTGCACAACAACTACCTTTACACTCACCGTGCGGTCTTTCAAATGGTGTCATCATTCGTCAAAATCTTTGAAATCACCTTGGAGAAAGTTCAACCTACTTGTGCCCTACAGCTTCTGTGTAATCGTACCAGAGATCGAAATTTATACCAGCTAAAACAAACGCCACAGCACAGCATAGATTGATGAGACTATTGCATCAATTCCAGGTAAAAGCCCTGTACTAGGTTTAGGGAGTTTCTATCGTTCTCGAGTGTTTCATTCTGCTCACAGATAATGCTGTCCTATCAGTTTTGTTGTTGATCGCCTACTTAGCTGTTAGAAAATAGCAAATCAATCCGCTCATTATGTGGCCCAAAACAATGACGTTTTGCGCGAGTTCGGTTACTATTTCGTTCCCGATCAGGCATAACTGAACCAATGTGACGCAGTATTCATTCATAGGACGAAAATCTGGCTAACTATTATGTACGTATTTTGTGCCATAAGAATCAACTAGTGTTCAGTATTTGAGTGGTGGAGAATGTGCATTGTTTCGGTATCACCAGCATAACTGTTCTATGCTGTGCTATTTGTGAGACTACCCACTCTTGCGTAATGCGTCCTCGATCGAATATCATCTGGCATTATTTCATTCCTGTTCCTGGCATGCACAGAAATACTCAGTTTGGGTGGTAAGTCCAACGAAACCAAGTCACATATTTCAAACGCTACCAGTGGTGTTTCTGATAAAGTTGGGTTTTCAGAGGTGCGATATTCATGACGCTCAGGTGATTTCGCTACAATCAGCCCTAAGTTGAGTAGCATACAAAGTCTATAGTTAATCCATCGATAGGTATAATTTTGACAAAAACGGTTCATATGGTTTGGGCATTAGACTCCTACAATTTGCATCCCAACTGCTCTCACATTTTCTTTATCGTTGAATCTGTCGCGCGGTACAAGGACGAATCCGTCGTGGACATCGGAACAGATAAGTGTCATCCGTACGACAGTGGTATATTTTTGCAATGCAAAAGTAGAGTAATTGGACTCTTACAGCTGCTTCTAACAAAGCAACACCAGCGACACCACTATTATCAAATTTGACAACTCGTGCAGCCCTTGTCCAATGGTCCGGTGGATAAAACGGACGGGATAATCAAATGAACCAAGGTGAACAATGTTTTGTTTTTTCACTTGTGGGAGTAGGGTTGTTCAAAATGGGACGAGTCTCCTACCCACAGAAATTCTATTGACCTAAAAACCGCCAGCTTCTCCAAACAAAAGTGACTAAAAGTGAGTCCTTATTTCCATGTGATTTTGCTCGCATTCGATTAAAAATGTCATGTAAATCTGTATGCGCGTTAGTATATATAGTTACGTCACCATTCATTGATCGTATGAGGCATTACTCAGGGTGCAGCCATATTGTCCGAGAAGAGCGTTTCTTTCTCATTGGCAGTTTTGAATGTTTTTTGGAGGGGAATAGCATTGAATCCAAATGCTTTGGACATTACTCAAAATGGCAGGAGGTTCAGAAGTTTCTTGTATTCCCCATCTGCTCACACTGTAAGTAAAATCAGTAATCGCTGAGGAAGTACAAGATCATTAGGCGAATCGGTTTTCCCACGTGCCAGGTCCTGTCGACTTCGTTCATATCAAAAACCACAAACATTGCTCCCTCCCTGTTAGATCACATCACACTGATGCATTATTTTGCGATCGTAAAGAAATTAAGATGGGACACCTGCAAGACATCTCCACTGACTCAATTTACACATATGGCCGCAAAAACCAAATAGTCTCTGAAGGTTGAAGTGATAACCTGGAATTTGATTCCGAGTGATGAAGGGTCTCGGTATACTTATTATTTCAATGAGACACACACCATAACGTCTGGAATACTTATCTGAATTAGGTTGTCTCGATTGAATCTATATTCGACGATCGATCTGTTTTTTTGTTCAATCCTTAGTGGGATCAGTGGTATTCCCACAAATCTCCTGAACAGCCCAAATTTTCAAGTTTTAAAATCGCTAACCGGATTCAAAATTTATTTTTATCTAACCGAATGTCGGTCATGAGTCCAGTCGTACCGGAGTAATGTCCAACTAAACTTCTTGCCATTTTTCTGCGGTTAGACCGTTCCCCGTTGAATAAAAACGCATCAGTTATCTAAAGTAACGGACTGAGTATAATCTTATCTCAGAGATATCCATCGATAAAATCGATAAGTCGGTGGCCGTGGTGTTCGCGGTGGGCCAGCGGATAGCGAACACAGTGCGTTTGGACCAAAAATTGGTAATTAGTTACTCGCTTCAACGAGCGTGAAGAGGGTAAACTAACTTCAGTAGCACATCGCGAGTGCACAATAAAGAATTTGCATGTAGCTTTTTAATCGTATTGCGTATCGTCCGAGTACCATCTTTATCTCCCCTTCCCCCACAACTTTTTCTGTTCCAAAACAGATTTGAAACAAGTGATAAATAAATGGACTGCTTAACATTCTGTTACAACTCAAACTTAAAGGTGAAGGCCACTCAAAAACTTTCCGTTTACGGAAAGTGCGATTTTCCACTGGGAAACTTATTCTCTCACAGTTCATGATTTCAATATTCATTTAAAACGGCCGCACATGACGATGGTCTAATGTGTCCAAAATAGAAGAGTATCAAATATTTTCTTAAAATCCATGGCCGAATTCTAAATTCGCCCTCCTTACGGCTTCCATTAGTATTAGAAACATAATTGATGGCCTTAATTGATCATTGTATGTATCCATTTCCAGAAGTTTTACACTAACTTTTTATTTATTTGGTGATTAATCTTAAGGCATCAGTGAATCATCCGGCTGGTAATGTTAACGGATTTTCACAGTTTTTGTTCTTTTTCTTGTTCTTGTGACTGTTCGTGATCCTTTCTAGTGCTGTGGTTGCTACCGCGATCACCGCTGCTATCGGTGTTCTTTTGGCTGTTCTCGCAGACACTCTCGTCACCGATCGATAAACGTTTGACTGATATTGACTTACTATCGGACAGGAGAGTTTACCGCCTGGATGGAGTTAATGTGCTTCATGAAAAAAGTTACCATGGTAAAAATTGCTATAGGAATAAGATTTCTAGACTTGTCTTAATAACAGCAATTTATCAAAACATAACAACCACCAGTAGGTCTGTTGATTGCCGATGCTTTCAGAAACAGTTGGATATTTGCGCAGAGTAGAGCAAATGCACTCACTAGGCTGCGAGCAAGGCAAATTTTAATGAACTTATATAAGCATGTGGCGAAGGGCTGCAAAATCACTATCTCACTGCCAAACATTTCCAATTTTTGTCAATGAAAATAACCTCCTAAGTAGTTTATCAATTGAAAATAAAACCCGAAACTAACTAACATGGAGTGATTGGAAATCGGACGGTTTGATTACCTCTATTTCACCGCCTTCAATATTCCACTACAGAATATACTAATTTATAGACACCCGACACAATAATACACGACTTTGTGGAGTGAAGAGCAGAGTAGCAGTCACACGTAATATTAAGATTTTGCCTGGTGAATATTTCAGAACATTAAAGTGATTTACATATTATAACATATTGCATATTTATTCTTCCTCCTAGGAATTTTACCCTAAATGGAAAGTATCACAATCTTTCATCTTTTCTCAGGGTCAGTTTAGTAAAATATGACCTTAGTGAGATGAGCCCTGAGCAATGGTTGCAAATCATTTTGCAACTGTCAACCATGTTTTGGAGTCAATTTAAAACCGAACAAACAGGCACATGGATTTTCCTCAACACAAATTCGTTTTTCGTTTAAGGTTAACGGTTCTGGAGCTTGACTGTTTCGGAAAACAAATGTAATTCCATTTCTCAGCTTCGTTTATCCTCTTGTGATTTTTCATGTGTCAGGGTTAGCAATGTCCTCAAATACCAAGAAACCTCGATTTCCCCGATTGAGATTTAGAGAAAAACGCTTAGATGAGTGATGTTGTGGCCAGATGGCGATCTGTCGGGTGAATTGTTCATTGACAGGAATGTTTGAAATTTTTACAGAGAAACACTGAAGAATTGTCTCATTTGGATAGACGGGAAAAAACGAAACCACAATTCCCATTCATTATTCCGAGGTGAAAGATTGATCGAATGAATTCCATAACTAACACGGAAATACAGACCACACATTCATACAATGGTGTCTCCCGCGTAGACTATGCGAGAGAGTAGAGGAGCGAAAAATGGAAAGCATAAAGCGATCATCAATTCTAAGAGTAATGGTAATCATGCGCACATACATGGAAGTGAATACTTTTACTATTTGCTAAAAGCATTGACCTCAGTTCCCAACCAGACATGCAGAGAAAGAAAATTGGGTTCGCTTAACACATCCTTTCTTGCAGTTCTGCACAGCTCACAGTAAAATATTGACCCGAAAAGTGCTTGGTTCTTTCATGGCACGAATAGGCCAAACATCTCTTTACGAGCGTGAAGTAGAACTGCTTTGGCAAGATTAGTCCGCTTTTTTGATCTGATACTCCCCGGAAAGTATTATTCACTGCTTCACAAATAGACCGCATGACCAGCAGCTTCTCTGAACATATCCTCGGATACCACACACACAAAAACACTAGACTATTAAGTTGTTCACAAATACAGTGGTTTCACATCTATCTCAGTGTCACTGAACCTTCCGACCACGGTACTGAATCCGAGGTAATGCAGATAAGGCTGGGAAAGGAAAGTAACCCATGTCCACAACCAGAGTCAATTTGTTCATGCAATGTGAGGCTTTATTCCACATAGATAAGCTCTCAATGGATCCAGACCTACGGATGAGAGGAGAACCTGGTGACCAGTTAGAATGTTTTGGTTTGTTGTAAGTCAGGATCTACTCTTCTAATCCCTCTTGATGTTGCATTGTATTTTGGTGTAAATTTTACAAGGACTGATGAGACTTCAGTTATACAAAACGTAATACCCCTCACGCTCGACGTGGGGGGAGTTTTAGAGACAGTATCGACAGTTCGTTATCCAAGGTTATGACAGAGCTCATTTGTAATAAAAAGTGTAAAATGCTGTTATGGTGAATTTCGGTATATACGAGATGAAATCTGAGGGAATTCAGAGCGCGTGGATGGATGGGAAAGACAATTTGTCATTTCTACGTACAATCAGTGCTTTCGGTCTGCGAGAATCCTCTCCGCAAATTGACTCATCACGTTGGATGATAATTTGAAGGATTCGTGATTGAATTGTTCACAGGAATCGAAGTAATGCAGCTTCAGACTGCGGCGTAAGACTTTCAAATCTTGTTCAAATAAACCAGAAGAAATAACTGGGTAACAGTTAAGTAAGGTGATGAAAACACACTGACATACAAAAACAGAAATAACTGACTGCAAAGTGCGAAAATGCCTGAACTTTCGAATTAGAAATGAGATTCGCTGCAGTTTAACAGTGGGGTTGTGAATGTGGGTTGATCAACCAAGATTGTCACCGTTAGTTACATGAAGATATTTGACAGAGTTTACTCTCGATAAAGAATTGTTATTTATCACTGTTGGGTCTATCAAAAATGAAGAGAAGACAAAACAAGATAGACGTTTAGCACATTTTCTGGGGTCTAAACTCTGACCGAATCGGGAGGAGAATAGCTGAGTTTGAGGAAGATTATCTGTGAATGAGCTTATATAGAAGTAGGAACAGATGAATCGGAACAGCACAACGTAAACCGCATATCCCAAAACACATGCAGAACAATCACAAGCAAAATCACCAGTCTGCGTGGAAAATATTTATGGAGATGGCACAGCTCCTTGAAGAACTCCGGAGCTGTTAACCAAAGGTTTATAGTTGAACATTTTTTCAAGTCTAGTGGTTTATGATCTTTCTGGAAAATAGTTGGATATTCAAAGTAAAAATTGCTTGGTAAATTCAAACGATTCCAGTTTCTTTGGAAACTTTGATCGACGAATGGAATCGAATGCTGAAGAATAGTCAAGATTGTTTCCCGAAAAGAGTTATTCAGAAACTTACTGACAAAATAATTAAGGCTGGAAACTGCATCTAAATTGGATTTCTTAGACTCGTAAACTCTGCAATTGGGAATGTGTATATACTGCTGAAACCGTGTAAGGATAGCCTTTTCAATGAACTGAAAATCTGAAAATTTTGACGCTATGGAACGAAAACGTAGGGAAATGACAGAATTCTTTGATGCTTTGGGTATCGTTATGATTGATGCTTTCCTCCAACAGTCCGGGATATTATAAATTTAAATTGATTCATTGACAATGACTGTGTTTGCTCCAGCTACGGAAGCAACACCAAACTTTATGAATGCCGGAGGTAAACCATTGGGTTCCGTAGCATGGGTCGGATTACAACTACTTAACTGTTTTGGTACGCCTCATGTTGCGAATGGTTGCACATTACAAATATATTGTGACGAGTAGGTCCGAAGCATGATGGAAGACTGGCGTAGGACCGCGCCAACTCCAATATCCAGCTTTGACTGTACTTTTTTCTTTCCACTGAGAATTCTGATGTCTTGCCATAGGTGTTTACTGTTTCCAGTTCTCATAATTTGATCGCAGATTAATGCGCCTATTCTTTAAATTTGAGCTTCCTTAAACCTGAACAAAGCATTACGGGACCTGTAGGCATGGTTTTTTTCTTCGAAGCGATTTAAATAGTGGAGAGGTTATCCTTCCTTTGGAAACATTCATACTTTTACCAGTGTAGCAGTAATTATAAATGTCATTAGCTATCTGAGTGCACAGGAGGACAAACGTGACTAGAGACAAAGAACATCTCGAAAATCATTAGGAAACCTATCTGAGAGATCAATTGAGAAGCGAAGCATTGGTGAATGGGAAGTTACGAAAGCGAAATCTGATGTTATCAGGATAAGAGACAAATTTATGGGCACGGTGTGAAGAAACTTCAGGTCGAACGAAGAGTAAAAAGTGGTTGCTAGTGGAAAAAGGTGCTTTTAGTGCCAACGAAAAAAGACCTGGGGATTAGTGACTACTCTGTCCAGCGTAGAGTTACCTCTCCTGGGAGATTGACAAAGATCTGTTGTGGCTAATTACAAAAGAGGATAAGTATTTGGTTGGCTTAAGTGTATGTTAACAATTTAGATGGAGGCAATAAAAATTATGACCGAGTAATCTATGGATGTACAGGAAGGTGGTATGTACAAATAAGTGAAAATTGTATGACTAAAACGGAAAAATCTTCGTAGAAATTGCACGGTTCGGCACTCAACACATTTCGAGCAGTACTGCAAAAACAACACTCAACTTGTTTTACTAGAAGACGTTTACATATGTTGCAACGCCCCACCTAACCCTCGGGTTCCGCTATCCTGTCAACAAACGTGAAAACCGTCCGTTAACACCACACTGTCAGTTAGGATTCTTCCACATAAACTGCAAAAGTTTTCATGTAAATTCTTGAACGGATAGCGTTTTGGGAAACGGTGACCGAGTGTTAATACTGACGATTGACGAAGCAGTCATCTTGGCCAAAGGAGTACAACTGAAGCCAACTTTCCAGCCTACGCGCTTGTATTTTTGGTCTAATCTGGACAGTGAGAAACTGGGGTCACACAAGTCAAAGAACGATTGAACGATTTCCTGGTATGTTTCAGACAAAAATATAAATACTTCAGTAAAAACGACGCACAATACTGATTAAAAAGGTGAAAATTCCAAGATATGACGGATATCTTCTTGGAGTAGCACGTCCAATCAACGGGCTTTTACCTGTTGTGTTTGGTAGTATTTGCATGACGATAACGTAATTTATTTGATTCTGAATCCCTAAATAATGTTATTTGTCAGTCGGTTTCCTATCTACAATTTGTTCTTTTTCATATTGTTTCAATTATTTAACACGCAAATAAAACGCAGTAAACTAAGTCCGAAAGGCTTCGATTTTATCGATAGAATTCGAGGCAGAGAAAATCGCATAACTGAGTGCGACTGGTATGCTACTCCAAACTCTCGATAAAAAACAACCCTGCAGGATGTAAATAAAACATTGATTGATAGTCAATTGATTTTATTTGAATCGTTCGGTCATATTACTTATTCATTTTGGTATGCTAAATCACATTCAGCCTCAGTCTGATGATTACTGACACTGTTTGTTTTCGTAACCACGGCACTCGAATACTGAAACTGCAATTTGCGAACCATATAAAATGCTATCAATGGGCGTATTTAAAGCAGCCGGGTCAAGGCGAGACTGTCTACGACTATCAAATTCGAACATCGCTGTCTCTCTACGAGAACTGGAATCCTGAGTACGGTGCACGCTGATGACATAGATTCAAACCGGTTAACCATCAGCAGTACTGTGCCATATCTCTAGAACCCATTTTATCATCCAGGCTGATTATATTTTGACTTGACCAGTCTAATCAATACCGTGGCGTGCATTTTGAGGTCCGCAACTTCCGATCAGTCGATCAGTCCAGGTTGTCTAGTTTAAAAACTCTTTTGTCCCTATCATCAAAACCTCGTACACAATATAAATAATCACGAATCTAATTATTCCTACTTGTCATATCACCATCCCCCGGGAAACCATTTGAGTGTTGCGGTGCAAATTGATGATAAATCTCTGTGAATTGTGTACGACACAAAAACAGTTTTCTATCAATTTCGGCCCCATTGAAACGAGAAAGACTACAATATTTATTTGAAGTGTTGCGCAAAACTGAATAATAAATTTATGACATGGCGTTTGGTTCAGACCGTTCAATTATTCACAGTATTCAGTGCGAAATCGTACATAATAATCGGAATTGATTCATTCGTTTGTTCATGGCGGTAACCGTATATGATGTAGCTCGACGACCAACCCGAGGATTCAAGATTTCGTATCTCGGAAGCGAGATAGTAAATAAGCACATCCGACACGACAAAACACCTATTTGGAGCTTTATGTGGGTCATCACAGATATATTTATGCTATGCATTTATGAACTTTAAACAATGGATGCAACAATTTCGCAGTGTTTAACTGTTTTTGTTGTTGTGCTCTTCCTTCTTGTTGCCAGGTTTGGTTCAATTTCCTTTTGTAATTTAGTATCACCAAGGTCTCTAGATATAAGAAGTAAATTATTGCTTAATATCATGCCCTTTTGGAGACAAAAGGCCTCGCTTATTGATACGAATTATTAAATCAATCTTTAATTTCTCTATCTTCAACTTCAAATAATATGGTCGATCGATATGTGGGTATTTGTTAGCTGATTGCACACAAGCATGTTTTGCTAATCAATTGTACGTGTAACAATAAAGTACCGGAATCATAATTCGGGTGTTACTTTGCCGACAGATAATCGTTTGAAGAGGCTCAGCTACGAAAGGGAACACAATCAGAGTTTCCCATAATTTCATTATTCACCATCTTGAGGATTGGCATGAGAGAGAGCAATATTTTCAACAACACCCAATCACGAACCCCCCGTTTTCAAAAGAGAAAATGTATCGTATTCAAATAAAATCTTTTCATTGTGCAACATTAATAGTGTTCAAGCTTGATCGTAAACCTCGGTTTATCGACTGTTGTGGACCGAGTTTAATCAAGTGATTTACCGTAAATCTGAACTATTCCGAGGTTCGTCAGATTACATGTATCTGTTTCACGATGAATTATAATTGTTACCCTGCATTGTTCGGATGGAGATGAAGGAAATTCGAACAATAATGCAAGTCCTACAACGAAAGACCCCGTAAGATTTGTTTGAGGTCAATTAGAGGAGCTGCGCGATGTGAACATCTGCTTTCGGTCAGAGAGGAGTTGTGTTCCATTGGTTTCCCGACCTTTGCTAAATTAGCTGCCTCCCTGGCAAATAGCCACTATTAAATACAGCAATTTTATTATGAATCTGAGTTTTCTTATGTGTGGAAAAAAATTATATTTTTTCATGTGTGAAACATCCCTCACAAAAAAGAAAATTAGAACCAAATCGCCCACCATCATGAACCAGATGTTCGAAATCCAAGCTGTGTATTTTAATATGTATATCACTGACTTCTTTCTTATGCAAGGATTATCTATTTAAATGTAACGCCGCATTTTTATTTCTTGTTTCTTTTTCTTATTTTACTTGAAACCTAAGGTTTTGGTTTGATAGTCATGATTAAAATATTGTCAACTCAAGCCTGGCTGATAAAATGGGTGCTGGAGATTTGGCACAGTACTGGTAAGGGTTAACCGGTTTGAATCTATGTCATCAGCGTGCACCGTCCTCAAGATTTCAGTTTCATCCCGGAGAATCGCGGTTCGAGTCCTGACATGGACACAAAACGTACGCACAGCTGATGAGTCCCAAACAGGACGAAACAGCTGTGCAGTGCTCTTTGTTGGTTATCACAAACATTTCCATCGCATGATAGAACTCTTTCGGAACTTTATTTCTGTGTTTATTCCCACATCAACAATCGAAATAGAATCGTGATTGACAAATTTATTGATCCAATACATCGATTACAGTCCAAGTCACACTTGTAGTATGCAAAATATTTACAATCCGTAGTTTTTATTGTTTCATAGGGTTTTCCGCACACATGGGTCGATATACGGTTCGTCGAACAAAAAGGAATGACACAAACTTTCTTTGTTTCATTTAGTAATACGGAATTCCAAATGTCACGCAGTTTTTGGTTAAAGTAAAAATTTTATACGGTGGGACAAAGTGAAGTTTTCCGGAATTACGGAAAAGGCAGAGTTTGAAAGTAAATGAATGAAACTGGCAATCTCGTCGATAGATTTGGAGTAATAAATTGAATAAGCGAACCACGAGGTGAGAGTTGAGAACAAGACGAACAGTTAAACACAGGCAGGATCAGTGTGATAAATCAACTTATGACCCAATATCAATTTGATTCGAATTCGCGATACTGTAACGTTTATCCTCCAAAGATACCAGCTTACAAACACCAGTCTTGGAATGCTCCAAAACAAAAGTTTCGCTAGCCGTCACTTGTGGCAGTTAAAAAATCAAATGTAAAATTGTAGGCAATTATTCTTCACAGATATGCGTAAAGTAAACAAGGGTAATGTATATGTAAAACGAGGGTGCATAGCTACATAAACAAATATGTGGAAAGTCGACCGATGTTTGATGTTGATCTGCAGTAATCAAACAGTTTTTGGTTATGTAAATTGAGAA
>UZAN01000221.1:0-12563 GCA_900618425.1 Echinostoma caproni | reverse complement strand
TGATTTGTTTCTCGACTAGCTTGATTGAATTGCTTCAACACCATATTTCTCAGGACAGTTGCATTGCTTAGAAGCATGCGATTAGTAGGCACCTGTTCGGGCAGTTAATCGATCCGATTTTTCCCGCATCCCGTACCCCACTCACTACTAACGCATGAAACGTTCTTTGTCCTATGATAGTTTCAAAAAGAAACACAACTTATCCGGAATCAGTTTTATGCATATCACCTCACACCCTTCGGACGGAGACCGGATCACAGTTTGGAGCGGTCAACTTTAATCCTAATTTAACGAAAAAGATTACGACTATTACCATTTACTATCACTTCTCGCAGTCATTACCCCGGCTCTTGATGAGCTGGCATTAAAGGGATTTGAGCAATTTGTCGAATTTTGCATCAGAAGGAATGGCTTTGCGAGCATCCAGCAGGGCAGCCGAAGTCGAGGAGATCCATCGTTTCTTTGTATTTGATCGACCGCCCGAACCCACCGTTGTTTGATTGACATTTGAATCACCCGTTTGATTACCATCCAGTGCCTACTGAGTCCTTCGGCTGATGGTTGAGCTGAAATTTGATCAGAGAGTTCCGCTTCGAAAGCCCATTTGCAATTATCGCTGATATAGTATTGTGGGCATCCATTTCCGGTGGCTTCTCCATGGTTGTTTACCAGACGTTGGGAAACTCTTGCTCGTATCACAGCATGGTCCTCGTCCATGTGTTTTGACTAGTAAAAGCGGTAGTCTCCAATGGATCCTCGTCAGCGGTAGCTGATGGCGATGTGATCGATTTGAGTCCATCGCTGTGAAGCGGTTGGCGGTCTCCATATAAGGTGCTGTCGTTTCTTGTTCGAGAAGCTGGTGCTTGACAGGAACAGTTCGTAGTCAGCGCAGAGTTGGAGTGTGTTCTCCATTGTCCGTCCGGTTGGCTGGGATCGCATATGCACCACCAAGAAGCTTTTGTGATTCGACCAGGAATTAACTATACAGATTTAAACAGATCAGGATAAGACTACTAGGTGGCAAACAAGCTCGTTTTCGTGCGTCTTAATCACACCATCATCACAGAAATGTGACATTAATGTTATAATTCCACAAGGCGGTGCTTGTTTGAGGATAGTTGTTCATTATAACTAACAACCAAGGTATCGGTAAACTGACACACACACAAAAATGCTTCAATTAGAACAAGTCTTCAGAATTCCATAGGTAAATAGGATAGGTAATACAACTCTCAAATAATAGATACAATTTCTTGTAGTTACCATACTCCACACAACAATTCCCTCCAAACAGATCTTGTTTATTTTTGACTGTTGAAAGAAACAATCAACCACATCCTTTTGCATACTCACAAGTCAAATCAAGTATTCGCTTTACACATCCCGAAAGGAGGATAATATTCAGCAGCTACACAGTCAGTCAACAATTATGGAACAAAATTCAAAGGAGGATTGGGGCAAGCAAGGAGAAAAGAAAGCAGTTTACGAGATAAGTGAGTTAAGCTCCGAAGCGATGCGTTCTGGGCTAAGCGAGTGTGAGAGTAGTACCTCACAGTACCTCCAGTAATCAATGTTTTCTTAGATTTTTCATGGGCTTTTAACTCCGTTCCACGTTCCCTCCTCCTTCGTAAACTGGGATCTTTTGGCTATCTCAAGCACCTACTGGCGTGGCTCGTCGGTTACTTCACTAACAGAATTCAGCGTACTCGGTTAGGCAGGAAAACATCTAAACCGCTCGTGAACAATTCTGTAGTGCTACCAGGTGCCGTACTGTCTCTGTTCCTGTTTTCCACCTACATCAGTGATCTGTTGGTGAGTTCTCCAGCCCAATTATCGAAATATGCAACGCTTTTCTAAATCATTTCTGTGCTTGAGGACATTCTAAATTTCTAGAATAATCTTTCACATATCCACGAATTTTCTGTTTGTTATGGATTGTTTCTAAATTTCACGGTATCAGATCCAAATTTAGAACGGATGTCTGAAGAAATTGTACGTCGTGCTCAGCTTTTGTTTTAATTGTTATTTGTCAGTTGACCTGAAAAAGGCCAGTCCAAGAGGGTCGAAACGTTGTCAACCGAAAACTGTTGTTTTTTCGTTTTGTTTTCTCTCGTTGTAGTTTATTCCAAACATTCCTATAAGGATGTAATATTTCTAAATTTATCCAAGTGCTTCGAATGTACTTTCTCCCTCTCTCTTGATCTATTTATCCCCGTGACCCCTCTGTCATAAACACAGATCCCCTAACTACAGTAGATTCCGCGAAGTATCTAGGATTTACAATTGACACTTACATAAAGTGGACATCCCATATTCACAACTCTGTACAGAAACTTATCAGATTATCTTTTTAACTTCGAAGAATTAGGCAGTTCAGCACCAAATAAAAAAATCATTTCGCTTTTTGTGTATCAACGTGTTTGGCCCGTTTTTTCTTTATTGTTCCCCGGTCGTTTTTGCTGGTCTACTCAAGAAATACTTCAAAATTATTCATCGATGTATGTCGATCATCAGTCGTGTGTCTTTTATACCCGTTGATGAGCTCTCTAAAAACTGTGAACTTCACTTGTCCGCAGGTGAAACATTTGTACAGAAAATCCTCTCGGACCCCAATCATATTTTACATCGTGATCTATCCAAATGCTGCTCTCGTACAGTAACCTGTTCGGAAATTCCCCAGTTCCCTATCTCGCCAGAATCCTTGTAAACCGACAACTCGTTTCTTCAGAATTTCTCAATAACGTTGGAGGTTAAATACTTTAAGTGTATTTTTCCTTCTCTTGATGAGATGTGTAATTGTCGACTGAAATGCGGACATCCGTTCATGCAAGTCTATACAAATAAAAATAGAAATAGGCAGGGATTTACGAACCATTGTGAAAAGTAACCATTAACCAATTGTTCAATAGTTTGCATCGTAACTGAATTTGGTAAAATTACATACAAAAACGGTATTTGCATGAGAAAAGTAGGATTCTCCCTAGCACAATTATCCTTAGAATAATTGACAAAAAGCATTCCTTGACGGACAACAATCATGAGAAAAAGTTATTATCCAACTAATCCCAAGACCGATTGCAATCGAGATGTCCCTGCTCGATCGGAACTATTTTGCTGCATTCAGGTTACGTAACATAGAATTGAACAAAAAACAGCTGAAGCCAGTGATGTGTTCAGTTACTTACTATAAGATGCTTTGTTCATCAAGGTGACCTATCGGGTAGAAGTGTCTCACTGATCGCTGCAACAATCTGAAAATATGGTCAGACATTCGTTCTGATGAAGACCGGTCCTTCCTACCAGCGTCATTAGAGATGATCTTACAGGCGATGTGTGATACACACAACTGGACGGATGTCTGCTATTTGTCTGTCGAAAATTACACCCGCAGCGAGATAGAAAATTCCCGACCCAGAGCTGATTTTAGTGTGTGGAACAGGTTGGTTATGAGTGGAGTGTATTTATTCCAGAGTTTATCCCCCGCTTCTATGTTCTTAGTTCTGTTCTACCACCGTTTGAATTTGCGCAACATTGAGTGTCACGACGATATTTGTAGTAGTTCGAAAGTTACGGCTGGGATTTGGAAAACACTTTATGCAAAGCAGTATGGGAAGTATTTAGTACATCGGGACAAAATGACGTCAGGAATGTATCGAAAAATCGATGCGCTATGTGTTGTTTTAGTGTGAATGTTATAGTGTTAATAACATAGCGATGTCGGTAGAGAATTATGTTCGCCGGCGTTTCGGTTACCGTGGGTAACCAGCAGACAACTTAAGACAAGAATAGTCGGACACAAGAGTAAAGAAAAACACTGGCCTACGGACAAAGCAACTCTGCCAAAACTAGAAAGAGACCCAGCGATCGCTCTTAACGCCATAGCCGAAGGTCACACTATAGACTTCCACAACCCGAAAATACTCAAAATCGGATTTCGAACATGCACTGAACGCTCGGATGCCGAAGCCATTAACACCCACTCTGCATGTGCCAACAGAAATGACGGAATCGAGATCCCGCGCATTTGGACTACCCTAACATCCCTAACGCATAATCACGACAAAGGTCACGGTGCCACTTGCCCCCATCTGATAATGAGAGTTAGTATGACGGACAACGAATCACTCAGTCCACCACACACACACACATAGACAAACATACACACGATGAAATATCCGTTAACTTGTGATCCTTTCCTCTGAGTCATTTGATTGTAAAAGCCTACCTTGAGAAAGGTTACCCACGGTAACCGAAACGTTGGCGAATATAATTTTCTACCGATATCGCTGTGTTATTAACACTATAACATTCATAATCCATGGGAATTCATTCTTTCTACTGAATGCTTCCTATTTCATGGAACAAATGCTATATTTCATAATAAGTAGTATGAGATTGATTAGAAAAAATTTCCCTGGAAACACACGACCGGTTTCGCGGTTCTTTCCGCTCGTCAGGCATGCGTATCCGGTTATCGTTTGTCAGTTCATTCATATACTTGTACCCAAGAGGACGCTTATGTCATGTTTGTTGTGGTTAGTAGCATGTAACCCACCTACAAAGCATTGAACCATGCTATTGATTCTTCAATGGACTGGCTCTGAAAGAGCTGTCCACCCAATGCTCACCCGGTGGTGCAAATAAAGTTATTGTGTACACGATAACTTGTTCGCCGGTTTTGACAACTGTGATGCAAACATTTCATCATCAATCGAGGTGATATTTCAATGAAGTAATTGGGTGAGCGTTTATAAGTGTTCCTTTAGTTATGTAGGTCTTTGAGTGATGTAGAGACGTTGCGTTGCCTGATCGAATGATCTCTGTTCACCTTGTGCCAATAGGGATGATGTGGACGTCAGTAGTCTGACAGCTAGTCGTTGATCCATCAGTTAAAGTGTTTCTGTTGTCCTGTTGTGACATGTGACACGACCTGCCTTCTTTGCAATGATTGGCCCTTTTATTGCAAGAAGGTGTAGACTTGATTACTATCAGTGTGTCGGTTGACCGAGTTTTCCGATGAATTCCAAGCTTCCAGAAATTCTCTTGCGTGTTTGATCGACGACTTTGATGTTTTCGGAATCGCAGTTGTGTCCTTCTCGGTCCTCGTGGATTGAGATGAGTGAGAACGCATCGTATCTCCTGACGACCAGTTTGTGTTCGTCCACGCGAGTTGTTGGTTTTCTCCATATTTGACCGATATAATACTTGTTGCAGTCCTTACAGTTGATGCGGTAGATCACATTTTTTCGATTTTTGTCCTCCTGTTGCTCCTTATCTTTTTATGAGATTCTCCATAAGGTCTTTGTTGGTTTGTGGGTGGCTTGAATGTTGTGTAGCTTCCGTATGCTCGTGGTTATTTCAGAAAGGTTCGTCACATACGGTAGGGTTATTCTTTAATTCGGTAGTCCATTTGTCTGTGTGTGTTGTTATGTTCGATTTATTGTCCGTCTGACGAAGTTGCGGAATCAGTCGTTGCGAAGGAATACTCGCTACCTCAACTTTTCAGTGCTGCAGTGTGTTTTGACCCTTTCGAAAAGTGTTCGAATGCAACTCTTCTGTTGACAGGTTGGGTGGTATTCTGGTTTATTCCAGGATTTGATCCGTGTGGGTCTTCTTTCTGCTTACTGATGTTTCTAATAGACCGGACAATGATCTTGTTACTAGGACATCTAGGAATGCCAATTCCTCATTTTGTTCTTCCCATGGTCAACTTGAGATCGGAGAAGATATTGTTGATGATGTTGCAAGTTTTGCCCACTTCCGATCTCTTCAGGATCACAAACGTAGCATCTACATATCTAAGCCAGAGTTTGGGATGTAGTGGTAGAATCAACCTTTCGAGTTTTTATATTACGGCTTCAGTAATGAATCCCGAAATTGGTGAGCCCATGGATGTTTCTTTCACCTGTTCGTAGATATCACCGTTGAATTCGAAATGTGTTTGTAGGTATAGATCCAAAAGCCCGCAGATATCTTTGTGACCTAGTGTTCGATGTTCCTGTCGTCCATCTTGAAGCTCCTTTAATGTTTCCTTGGCCAAATCGAGGTTAACAGAGGTGGATAGAGCGGTGACTTAGAAGAATATCATTATTTCATCTGCATCAGGATTAAAATTCTTCAGTTTGTCTGGGAACTGTTTGGCGCTATTCATGCAATGTTCGTAGATGACGAGGGAAGTTTGAGTCTCCTTCATAATACTTTAGCCAGTTTGTAGACTGGTGTACCGGGAAGCGAGACTATTGGTCGTAGCGGAACATTATCCTTGCATATTTTTGGTAGTCCGTAGAGCCGAGCAGTGTCTTAGTCGGTTACTTTCATTCTCCAGTGTTCTTCTTTGCTAACTTGGTGTAGCTGTCCCAGCTGTTTCAGCATTGCGTTGATTTTGCTGCCGAGTTTTGAATGTAGATCTACGTTCATTTTGCGCTAGGTTGTTGTGTCTTGAAGCAATTCGTTTACCTTTCTGATGCAGTATGTTTTATCCAATAACATGGTCGCTCTACCTTTGTTCGTCAGGAGGAGGATGATGCTCTTGTAGGTTCTCGGTGTTTTGATTGCTTTTTCCTCGGTTTTTGAGAGTGCTTTGAACTGTTTGTTTCGGGTCAGAATCGGAACGATTGTTTGCAGTATTCGTTGTTTGGTGTTATCACATAACCCGGTGACCTTTAGGGCATGTTCTAATTCGAAGACAGCCAATAAGGCAACGCCACGTCTCTACATCACTCGACAATCTTTATAAGGAAATGGATTCTCGTACGCGCTCGCCCAGTTACTGCATTGCGAATGTCACCTCGATTAGTGATGAGACGTTTGCCAATACAATTACCAAGCACGGCGAACAACCGAACATCAAGTTATACTAGGTAGAACCAAACCCTGGTGCAGCAATGATTAGCTTTGTCAATCGTGTCCCCAGAACATCTCATTGCTGTGTACGTTGCAGTCAACACGTAGATTAACAAACGCGCACATGGATCGAAGGGAAACTGTTTGTGTATCTGGGCCTGTGCGCCAGAGTTGGGTGCAGGATACGCAGCACTCCACGCTACTGAGCTGTAATCTTTAACCACCGACTGTCTGCAGTAGTGAAACTGACTATCTGATGTACGCGAATTCCTGATGTACCCGGATATGAATTAACTGACAACAGATTACGGGATACTCACGCCTAACGAGTGACCAGAACCGCGAAACCAGTTGTGTGATTCCGCGAAAATTTTATCAAGTCATTCACATATTGTAAAATATTTATGCAATAAGTCTTCACACATTCAAATAATGATTATTATCTAAAATAAACATCAACTCAGCTGCACTTGAATTCAGGCAGAAAAAAATGCATAAAGATCAGATGATAAATTAAACCCAAACAGATAACATTCACAACCAAACACGTACACGGCTTATGAACTAATAAGGCACCGATTCATCTGTTGCATACCACCCACGATAGCTATGTACAACATTTCACACCTACGAGCAGTTTGCATATTTGAAGAAAAAACAAATCCAGTTGCTTGTAGATTCTTCACCCAAATTGAACGGCGGTGTGCGGATCGGGATCATGCATGCATCCTGCGCAAAAAAGTACATTCACGAAGCTTGCAGGCCACCATGTTTACACAGATACAAACTGTGTGGCTCCGAAACCTCATAGCCCCTCTTCCCACGCAACTGTGACAAAGTGGTAATAGGGCACCGATCAGAATGTAACCCCGCGAAAGTATTGAAACCTGTTGGTATGTGATCCAATCGAGCTTACTAGTGGGTGGAAGTTGCTTCCACACGCTTAATGTGGTTGTTATCGTTTGTCGCATGTTTCGGTTTGTGTACAATTTGCTGTTTTTGTTTCAACAGAACAAGAGTAATGAAGTGTTCAATTGAGACTTTCATGAGCTTGAAATCAACAACAGTCACATCTGCAGCTCAGAAATATCTGCCTCCTCATTCGCAAGCTCGGACTTATTAGGCACCTCCTACAAAATCAATCAGTCTTCAAGGTGGGAAACAAAAAGAGTACCGGGATGTTATGCGGTAACGATGGGATTAGAAAACCCCTTTTCCCGAAGACCAAAGATTCACAAAAACGAACGAGTTATCATGACCCAAACAGGGTCATTTGATGAGACATTGTAGAAGACAGATTAGTACCGGTAGCGGGGCTTTTCTATCAAAAGTAACTTAGACTGTGCACCTTATACTGGTTGGATTTGGTTCGCTTCATTCATCCCCTCCCGTTTCGTTTTTTTTTCTTGATCATACCACGCGGGCTTCTTCACCATACTGTGAAATCATAGTGTCCAGCATCAATGAGCTATTGGAATCGATCTCCAAAGAACTGAACAATCCATAAGGGGATGAAAACCGCGTGCAGCGAGGGCGGG
Source organism: Echinostoma caproni (assembly GCA_900618425.1). NCBI lineage: Eukaryota > Metazoa > Platyhelminthes > Trematoda > Plagiorchiida > Echinostomatidae > Echinostoma > Echinostoma caproni. The sequence continues at coordinate 4,182 of UZAN01000221.1, read as the reverse complement.
GCACAACGCCACATCTTAAGTATTACTTACATTCCAACGAGTATCATTTTTCGGGAAGATAAGTCGGTTTCGGAGGTATCAAAATGATAAAGAAATCCTGGATTAAGAGATAACAGGTAGTTGCTTTAGAATCGTCTTACCCTTTGATTTCAGATCGCAAGTCTAGCACGTGCAAGACAGGATGGTGGTGGTGATGCAGAGGTTTAGTTACTATCACCGGTGTGCTTTGGACTCTATGGTCCGAGGTTCGAGCCCCGCCACTGACACCCACCCACGGTGGTGGGCAGCTCTGCTGTCGTCCGGGTGAATACCAAGCCTAATCTATCGAGGCCTTACGTGGTTCGCCACTCCAAGTCCCCGGGCTTAGGTTGCCGGTTTCCACCACCGAACAGCAGGTCCTCGTGACCATGGGTTTACCCCGTCTGTTGCACATCACATTAAAAGTGCGTAATAAAAATATGGTAGTTTCGGGGAACCTGATAGTCGGCAATTCGACTCATCTGGAAAGCCTTATTTGATAAAAGGAATGTAACAGGGAGTAAGGGTCTCAGTCGTGGAAAGTCAAACTTGACACGCCATAGCAGCGTCGTAAAACTCTTCATCTATGATTTCCTAACGAGCGCGATACTGCCAGGTCACCAAGGCAGATGAATTCTCTTGGGTAATTCACAACCGCAGTCGTCCATTAACTAAGGCCTGACCCGCAAGTCAGCTGAGCGGTGTGTGCGAAAACCGCAATCCATTAGGAACCAGTGTCCAGGTAATAAAATCATACACCCCTCGGACAGCGTCAAGCCATAGGAGATAGTCTGTCGCGTAGAGTCATTTCGGATCCAAAATTATCAGGCACTGTAACCAATCGACCACTGTTCAACGTCTATGTAAGAGCAAATCAGATGGGAAGTAGAATGTCTACGCATGTATTGCATCATAACGTATTGGAATCTACACACAAAATAAAACGAAGTCAAAGTAAGTAAGGATAAAGGAGAAATAACCGGAACGGGCGCTTAGACACTAAGATAGCACCGGTGCATGCATAACGGTAGCGCACAGATTGCAGCAGTATAAGAGAGTGTAGATAAATGAGACCAACCCGACGGAGAAAATACACAGAGAGAAAAACAACAATCCGGAGAGAGAGGAGTTGCGAGAAAGTCATGACCGGGAAAAAGTAATCCTAGGGAACACACTGACTACGATGACGATAGCAATGGAGAGAAAAACAACGAGAGCACGATGCATTGAGAAACAAACAAACAAACAAACAAACAAACACAGTCCTTTTGTGGTTCACAAAACTAAATACAGAGAGAGAGAGAGAGAGAGAAAAGAAAGTGGGTGCGCAGCGTCATCTGTTTTGTGCAAAAATAAGACTAGCTGGGGACGCAAATGACAATACCGAATAGAGAGCATAACTAAAAGAAAAAACGAGAGATAACAAGTAAGATGTGCAAAATCACATTCCATCAAGGTGACAAGAATAAAGTGATTTGGCGAGAAAAACACGGCTTCAGGTGGACGGATAGCTGTGAGGATTGGATCACGATGAATAATATGAAGAGCGATAGTTGGACGGGGCGGTCTTGAGGAGAGGGGGAATGAAGGAATAGGCGCTGGACAAGAGGGCAGACAGGAAGGATCACGTAATTGGGTTACTCTTTACAGCTGCCACAAAGGAACTGGCCATGTGTGGGGGAAATCAAGCTAGGGTCCCCAAAGAAGAACAGTGTTACACATTGCTGCAAAAAAACACGAAAAATAAATGCAATCAGTTCAAACAAACAAACAAAAAGTGGAACAGTCAGACCGTCATGAGGGTTTCGGACTGCTTAGCACAGATTGGGCATTTGGGTCTGATTGCGGCTCTTTTTCGGTCCGTACGCGTTTCATCGGTATATCCATCTGATTTGGACTGGTGCTGGACGGAACCTCTGACCCGCTTACCGCGTGTGTTGAGCCAGGCACCTCGGTGGATGACACGGTCGAGGATACGGTTTCGTCTGTGGCTGTTGAAGCAGACCGGGCGCGTGATTCCAAATGACATGTGCCACAATGATCGCTAGACTCTTCGTAGTACGATTTGAGACGCACGTGCCACGCAATACTAACCACGGCGGACACGGTTTTGAACTGATGGACCACATTACGTGGAATGAAATAGATATCATTGTCTCGCAGCGGTAGTCGTACATAGCGATAACCCTCGGAGTGCAGTTGATTTAGCTCACCATCATCCGCCCAAAACGAGCCGCACTGTGAAATAAGCAATGGAGATCCAGATGAGGAAATGACAACAGCGATGCGGGTTTATCCGTCAAACAATCCACTTGAATCAACAAGGTTGTAAGACGTTCAGGATACGCAAAGAGATAGATCATAAACTTAAGCATCTATGAAATAGATTTACAAAATCTCGTTCTTGGGAGAGACAATGATCAGCTAGCTCCTGTGATTTGCATGTGCGAACACGACTACGGAAAACATGCTCTCCAACTGACCGCATTCCATTTAATGAACGTCTGCTATACGTCTTTGCGTATAACCGAACAGGGAAAAAATATTGGAATAATTAAAGAGTATCCACTGAGATGAGGTATAACACCTAACTATCAATCCGGTGCTTCTGTGCGGAGGTTTTGGTCGTTGTTATCTTTCGATTGTTTATCCGGGTAAACGACTAGAAGGAAGGTTAGAATGTTGAAAGCAGTGAAAAGATTTACATAGGGAATTCGTATACACTGAAGTTGTAAAGGTTCATAAAATCCACGAGGGCCACCGTTTACGGCACTCAATCATGTCGCTCAGTGTCTCTAACCATCCATTACAATCATCCTGCGGCCAACATTGCGAAAGCCTAACGCGACATGTGCATGAACAAATCGCCTGGTCAAGGTTTTCCTTCCCTCATTTCAGATTCTAGATTGACCACCTTTGATAACTGCTCCACCCAATACCTGCCTCCCGCGTTGCGGCAGTCCCCGGCTGATATGTGCAACATGTGCCCCAACCAATGCATTTGTTGCAGTGCGCGGTCGCGACTACCTCAAACTGTGCATCTACCTTCAGTAATACTTGTCCGGTTGCCCCACCGGCCTCGTGTAATGCGGCGTAGACGGCGTTGTCCGGACACCGAAAACCTATCTTCATCCTGTTTTCGTAATGGTCAAGTCTCTGCGTCGTAAAGCAGCATTGGTCGAACTGCTGCGCACATACTCAACCATTCATAGATAGCCCGAGGTCACGACCGTGCCAGAGATGTATCAAGATGGCACAAGTGAAATTGGTGGTGCTGATGGATCGTTGAAATGATGACAAAAATTTCCAGGATTTTTTGATTACCATCAAAAAAACCTGCCGATCGAAATTGTATTAGGACAGGTGTGAATTAGATCGGCAAACGAAGCATTGCAGTTATAAGTGATTAACCGATGGGACCTACCAGGTTTATATCCAAAAGGCACATTAGTGCTCTAACTATCGCACACCTCGTCCTATTTCAGTCGGGCTGACACAGGCTACAAATCTCAAGAGTGCCATTAAGTAAATGTACTATCGAGTAACTGAATAAGAGTGTATTGCGACTGTGGGACAGAGAGAACAATTCGGGTTGAAGCATACGGTACATACATCATCGATAGGAACCCAGGTATAGAAAAATCTGATTATAATCTAAAAACAGTCAAAAAGAATTGGAAACCGTCACTCAAACACATTCTGTGGGCTCATCCTCCTCCACACACAGGGAAATTTTATTTAAACGTTGGCTCACCACCGGAATGATTGCACATGGTAAATAGACAAATTTTTATTTTTATTATGAGTAAGTTACAAAGCTGATGATTATTGAATCCCATAAGATCTGTACACACTGGGTTCACTCACGGGTGCTGGAAAGTAAGGTGGTTCAATGCTCTATTCAGCCGTGACCTGAATGTATCGATGGTTGATGGACAAACAACTTGAGGTGGAAGAGAGTTCCAGGTATTACTAATTCTGAGGCCTACAGTCTACCGTACTCTATTAGAGCAAACGTTTACACGGAGGTCCTCTGAAGTGGCCATCCATGGATATTGTTAGTAGAGTACTACACGAGCGGTTGGGTTAATGTAGTATTTGATATACGAGGATCATGTCTCTTCGTATTCGACGGTATTTAGACGAACAGAGTCCGACAATTTG
>UZAN01000220.1:0-12565 GCA_900618425.1 Echinostoma caproni | reverse complement strand
CATTTCGATCAGGTGTTGTGTGATCGACGAACTGAGTTTCCTACGCATCATTGGTAATCTTATACTTCCGAAGTTCCCACTCATTGTTTTCTGAAGTCATACCGGGATGCGCTCGGTTACTTGATAACGCGGTTGTCTCTCCGTTCTGCCGATGAAGATGGCCGAGCATTTACACTTGAACTGATAGATACAATTAGATTTGGCGTGGGGAGACAACGGTTCTTTCACCGATGGTATTGATAACCGGGCGGTTGTAAAAACAACAATGGGGTCAGCTGCGTGGTAGGTCCGCTTAACGGCCGATTTTGGGCGCTTGGTAATCAGGCAGCTGATATCGTCACCTTTGAAGGGCAGTCGCAGGACCACTCTCATCTTATCTGCAACTGGTGTCTTTTTCCGAGTATGGTTGGGTTGAGATTGCTTTAACCCTTTCGGATATCCGCTAGAGTGTAAAACTTTTCAGATCTGTTCATATTCAGTATCCAACCTGTCCGTTGTGCAAATCAGCCGCACCATGTAGAAGAGCGTTCGAATTAGACCAATCTTGCATCCCATTGGAGCAAAGCTGGTAAAATGGAGATATCGTCCGGACCATGTATCCTTCCGGTACACAGATTTTCTGATTTACCCATCGGTTCGACGTGAAACTTCCCCATTCAAAAAGGCTATGCTGTACTGCGTTTCTGTGTGGCGTATCAACGTTATGTTAGGGTGGAGATTATTCAAATGTTCAAATAATCTCTCCCCGTCTTCCTTTGCATCACAAATGATAAACATATCATCAGCATACCGGCAGTATAGATCTAGCTTAATTTCGTCCCTCAATTGATGTTCTAGATGTCCGACGAAAATGTCCGCAAGAATGGGCCCCAGAGAACGGAAATGATCCAGGATACATTGTGCAAACCTGTGTTTTTGGGTTCTTTATTCAAATAATATTTGAATGTGGATACGGAGAATGGTCAAAATTCCGATAAGTTAAAAATAAGGAAATGTGTATGCTTTCGGCGTATCTCATGTGTAAGATTGGTCCGTTTTCTTCATTTTGTCACCACTGTGATAGTTGCTATCCTTCATTTGGTAGGGTTTGTTTACAAGGGGCAGGTATTGACAAAATCCCATTAGTCATATAAGGACTATAATTAAGGGAACTCCTTCTGGACCATCTATGACAACGCTTTTCCAAATGTCAATGGCAACAGAGTTCGATGTTCATCAAAAGGAAAGAGGAAAGGGTAAAACCTTACGCTCGATTGTGATTTGCCTTTTGACCGGAATATGCACTCCATCATAGTATAACGATTACATAATACCTGTTTTTAAGTGTTGTCTCCAAACTGTGATGCAGCTTCGACTGATACGTCTCTTTCAAAACATGATTGATGGTCGTGGGATCATCGCTAACTAAATTAGTCATCTCACACAGGGGTGATTTACGGCTTCGTTTGATAGACGAATAAGAGAAAATATCAATTGAACCATCCGATATCGGGGAGCACAACCAAGTGATCCAAATTATCATTTTGCAATTCCTGAGTGGTTTGAATATTTTAATTGTTCTAGTGGTAATTTAAATTAACTCATCTGGGGGATCAATTAGATTTGAGTAGGTGCACAATTTTTGAGTGATATCATTTCATCATTTGCATCGCAGATTCGACATCAGAGTTTATTGGCTGTACAGCCGCAACTTGATAATCACCAACCAAAGACTTATTAGGCCACGAATTCATCACTGTTAAGATCATCATTAGCGCATGTTCACTAAACTCGTCTATTTCACCCAGTTGGTCTCCGCCTTTGTATCTATGTTGCATCACAAAGATCCTATAAATCTGTTATTGCAACAATATGTCAAACGATAACAGGCCACCATTAAATCCACCATTAAGTCCAAACCGTGTGATCAACTCCGTAGCTTACCACCCAGTCTTGTCGGTTTCCAAAGACCCAGAAGTTTGTCAACTGCAGTCTGATATCAGTTTACTATTAGGACTTCGATTATTCCCGTCGCAAGAAAAGACGCATCAAAGGACTAACAACGGATTCTAGACACCTAGTCACTGGACTTCTTATTATTACGTTCAATAAGATATTAGTCAACTGTTAGATGCTTTGCATAGGCAACTCGTGATTAGTCTCTACCTCTCTCTCTGTCACCTCATCAACTCTGTGGTGATTTACCGTCGACACAAACTGGTCACTCAGTTGGATATTTGCCAATCTTGTTCCCGGTTTGCAGATACTCACAAATCCAACATCGCATTTCCGAAAAAATGGGATTTGGAGATGTTTGTGATAACCAACAAAGAGTATTGGACAGCTGTTTCGTCCCGTTTGGGACTCATCAGCAATCCGTACTTTTTCGTGTACTTGTCAGGATTCGAACAGCGATTCTTCGGGCTGCGACTTCAAACCCTTACCCTCGAGCAACACGGTTGACGAATATTATTTCGTGCGATTGGCTCAATCAATTTAGATGGTGAATGTTTGGATTAGCTCCTTCGGTTTTTCACAAGCATCAGGCACTGCATACAAACAGATGGGAATTAACGATCTCCCAAACAGTGAAACCCACATCCAACCTTATCAACAGTGCCTGATGCCGGGGATAAACCAAATGAGCTGTTCCAAAAACATTCATCATGTAAATTGATTGAGCCCTTCGCAAAAGGAGATAACCGTTGACTGTGTAACTCAAGGGTAAGGGTTTGAAGTCCCGGCCCGAAGAATCGCGGTTCGAGTTCTGACAGGGAAACAAAACGTACGCACTGCTGACGAGTCTCAAACAGGATGAATGAACTGTCCAGCGCATTAAAAGGGATTTGGAGTAGCTGGAAAAGATCATGGCGTGCGTTAGAATTACAACTAATAACATAAAATTTGTGATTTAATGTATCCCATAGGACGATGCTGATTAATCTCAGATGGGATAACGAAGTCGAAACGCTTGGGATAAATTTTATTTCAACCGGTAAAGTCAGAGGACAATAACTTTGAGGGACATTCTTCTCGTATGCTCTCATCGTATGGGTAGCTATAACGTTAGACACGATTGACAAATATGATGAGTATTCGATCTTGTTCCTAATGGTCGATCAATTAGACGATGAGTTTAACGGAGTACATCCCAATTTGGCATTCATTCACGAAGAGAGAGAGAATCATATGCTTGCTTTCCTCGATATTTAAATAACCCCAAAAATGCGACGGTTCTGTTCAAAGACATGTTATTCGTATGAGGCTTTGGTTTGGACAGTTCCTCACTTAGGTACTCGTCGTTTTACGTCAGCGTTACTTAATTACTCAATCTCTCCAACCTACACCAAACTACCCAAAAATTGCTCATCAAAGACCTCTAGACGATGAAGGTTTTTCACACGCAAACTCACGGTTTCGCAACCATAAAGAAAAACTGGGTGCACAGTGGTGCAGTAGTTGGGACCTTTCAGTATCAAGGAACCATCAGATGTGCGCCAACGGTACTTCAGTCTCGTGTTCGTTGTTCAGTCTAATGGTTAAGAATCGATACAAATCAAGAAGTTCCTCTTACACGAATTACAACGCATTCCAGTTTTTTTACGGAAGCTAAGCCCTCTTGGTTATTTTTCTGTTTATCAATGAAGCCAGTAAATTATTCTGCTTTTATCAGCCACATAAGCGTTGTATGCACATTTGCAGCAGTGGCGTTTCAGATCGACACTCGTTTCTGAAGTACGTCCTGTTTTCTAAGTGAGTTCTGCCGTGCTTAAAACATGGATAGAGCAAAGAAGTGTGACAAAGCTGTTCAGCAGTCCTAACCAATCAACCCAGACTATGTGAGGATCGAATCCGGGATGTCACGGGTCGAACGTTAGCATATTGCCCGCTTGACGACTTCGAGGAAAAGAGTTGGTAATTCCTTTCGACAATCAAAGATTAAGAAGAACACCGAGGGTAAACTACTGTATATGAAAGAATAATTATATCAGTTGCTACATTCATTGCCTGTTGTGCGGCTAAGAATGGCGATGGTATGTATTGGATGAGATTTGTGTGCTATGTATGCCAAATTAGGGATCTCCCATCTGTACGCCATAATAAACAACTGTTCTCGATCGAGCACCGCCTTTTAGAATCATAACACTAGTATACGTTTGCGTGTACATGGGCTAGACGTTTCTCGTCGAGTTCATCGTATTCGGCCCTCTTGCACTCACATTTCAAACTCATTTAATTGTAATCTGTGTCAGTTACGTGTGTGTGAAAGGTCACGTCATGCCAATGGTGTGGTATTGTGGACCTAACTGATCAATCAGGATGGTTACGACCGTGTTTGCCAGGATAGGAGACTGCAGTAATATTCAAATGCACTACTTCCATTTCTGATATGTAGTGTCACTTCTGAATCACACCACAGAAATCTTCGTCCAGCGTGTTTTTGTGGTTGTGTTGCATGGTAGCGATAATATCTGGTTTGTGCTTCCCTCCATGTCGGACTGTTTAGCCCACTCATGTGGCGGGACAACTTGTCCTTTTTACTTTGTAACTCACATTGGAGTAGTCAGATGTTTAAATATGTTCTTTAATTTTTTCATGGTTTTAGAAATTGGTACGTCATCCAACATGTTGATACCCTACCGGTTCTCTGTTTGACAAAGTCTCTCATGTCATTCCTCCTTCTTCACCTTGCATTCTTTGTGTGAATGTTTTGATACCCCTTGTTTCTCAGCTCCTCGTGACTATCCAAATCTAATCGAAACTTGGTCATCCGTTCGCTGTCGCCAAATTGTGCCAAATCAAAAAAATAAAAGCATAGCAATGTTTGAACCTAATGCAGTTACTTTTTGACGGATATGCAGCACTTCCCTATCAAGCCGTCAGGACATTTTGGTTAGTAGTAAAGAAAATAAAATTGTTTGATACTGTTGAATTTATCCGTGAGTCGCTAGACTCTACGGTTATATGTAGACAATGTTTATTTAAGAACAGGCGTGTTACGTAATGCCGACTACATAAAACCCGCTCTCTGCTAGATACTTAATTGCTTCATTCAACTTTTGGGTGTAGTTTTCACTAATTCTCAGTTGTCAATTCGGTTGCATCTTTTTGAGGTAGGAATCTGACGAATCCAAAAGAGATTGAACTTGACCATCATAGTTTTCCGCTTGAACGCAACAACGAGATTGTTTGTGCCACAGAGATAGTGGCTGCCAAGATGCAATTATCTAAACCGGACTTTGAAAGTATTCATGATCTCCTAGAAGTAAATCAATAATAAAAGTTTCCTACTTCCCTATAACGGTATTCCACCTCACATTAAATGCGAGGTGGTCTACTTTCCAGCAAATTTCCACGGTTAAATTTAGTGAACTCATAAAGCGCTAAAGTAATTCAAGCAAAACATACGGTAGCCGTGAGAAAACTCTCCACACGCATTGGGCGCAACTTCCAGGTCAGTACAATACAGTTCTGATAAATGCACCGCAGACCGTCGCTGTTATTGAGTTTGCCATTCAAATATTGAGTGGTATTTGCACCTTGGATTACATTCCTGACACTCAGATGAAAATAAAAAAACAAATGCGATAAAATGCTATGGATGCTTGTCTATCCATGTGAAATTTTGTCCATTAGAGCAAGACAATCTTTGTCAAACATCTGTTGATCGCTTAGCACATCAAGATTCTAATCAATCCATTCCATCTTTATGGTGTCATCACATTTGACCTTTGGTCTCCAACCCCATCCACAACTATAGCGTTGAAAACTGTCAGCTTTCTGACACTCATTTGCTCTGGCTGCCCATCTTAATAAAGGGAACAGTCAATCAAATAACTGTACTGTTGTTATTGTCCAGGATGTGTTCACCTGATACAATAGATTGAAAAGAAATCTATTTGCACCTGCCCTTTTATCACCATGGGCACATTCTGCGAATTTGGACTTTTGCATATTAGTGCGACTTCCGTATCCTATTTTATTGTTTTCCGGTTGTTTTTATGGCTTACATCAAAAAGATTTTCAATTCAGTCAGTCCCATAACTCGATTTCCGCAAGCTAGTTTATTGTGAAACTTTCAGATAATCTTACAACTTCGAGTGTCAGCTTTGTGAAAAAGATTCTCGTAGATATTAACCCTGATGCACTATCGTTCTAATCCAATCCAACGCTCTAACTACCGACACGGTTCACCCCATACAAACGTATGCCAAAATTGTCTTGTGTCTTATTTTTCTCTCGGTTCAGTACAAGTGGTTAAGGTCATAAACATAGCGATATGAAGCTCCTGAGTTCGGATCCTACCACCGTATTCATCTAGTCCCTGTCTGTGTATCTTTATGAAGATTGGATGGGTCTGCTTCGTTTTCCTGCAACATTTGCTCTAAATTCCTGTGCCGAATCAAAAACGGTCGACGTAAAACGTTTTCTATTATTTTTCAAATAAATGAAATAAATAAGTGCAATTGGCTGTCATTTTGCAGGATGAGTTTCTTCTCCGATATTAGTGCAAAATTTATCTTTCTTTTCTTCCTGTGAAATAGAAGCTGTGTGAAGGCTTGCACGTGTGAGCATTAGTGCTCTTATAATTTGCGCATGATAGTACAATACGATACTTTGATGATACCTCTGATACCCTGTTGTCATGGTAAAAACATTTGCTGACGAAATTCAATTAAGTGAGCTATTCTCTAAGGAGTTGATTCACAGAGCAGATTATAACCGGTAGTGCAGCATATGAAAATATCGTGAATATCGAATTGTACACCGTAACCACGCGTCCTATCCGTACTCATATATCATAGTCCCCGAAGAATAAGGCAAAACCATTTCGTTTTAAAAATAATTCAGTAAAATCAGTCTCCGTTAGACTTCATAAATTACAGTTATTCATCTTTTTCTGTTACTGTGCATAGGTAACAGCGAACCGCATATGTGGAACTGAAATTCCGTTCTTTACGCCATGTTTTCATTCATGAGGCGGATAGACAGAATCGAATCCCCCATCGTCTATCTGATGAGATGTGCTCAAACCTATTTCCTTTCTCTGTCGCTGTCCTGTTTTTTCTCTCTCAAATGCTCTGTCTGAACAACGTTTCAGTGATTGAGCTGTAAACCCATGCCACTATGAAGGAAAATTTACACTTTACTGTTTTAAGATGTCACTAGCTTTTAGTGATTTGTCGTATTCTTTCCATTCCTTCCAGACTGTGCAGTCGTTTGATGAAACAGCTAACAAGTTTGCGAATGTCCAAAAATGCTTCACTTTTTTTTCAAATTGCATGAAACCAGCACCTGTTTGTCAGTAAAAGCAAATATCATTCCGAGTGATTCGATTGAAAAAGATAAACCAGATATTTAATTGAGCGATTATTAGTATCTAAGGACATGAGTTCTTAAACGCATATGTACAGCTGAATTAGAATAAAAGCGTACGGAAAAAATACTCTGTCGCTTTTCCAAGCAACATGTCTTCGTATATCCCGGGGTGTGCTGATTGCAATACGTGATGCAAATCATATTTTCGTACGACTGTTGTGCTTTCTTCAACAACAAAAACAGCAAATCATCGATCGGAGACAGCTTTCCCGGTTATCGGACCCGCAGGCAAAGAGTGTTCGTGTGGCTTTCTCGGTTCGAGTGCAACTATGAATCATGTGAAATATAAAAATAATGCCCCCGTTTGACGGTTTGTAGCGAAGCAACTTCGTGGTCCGGGTGGTTCTGTCGTTGAACCCATTTGCTCGATTGGTCAGGATGAGCGAAACAGTGAGAGAGAGTGGATTCCATTACAGTCATGTGACTGGAACGCTTTTTACCCGATGATCACTTGAACGCAAACAAGATTGGGCACAGCGCAGTGCTAATGGACCGATCGGTTAGGCGAGCAATCAAGTTCATTAAATTCGGTTTCAAGTAGTGTTCCATCTGAAAGTGGGAGAGAGAGTGAGTCTGTTGATTTGACGAGATTGGGGGAAATCCCAAATCCTTATTACACTTTGGAAGAAGGGCTGACTGTATTACTAACCAGATGTGAATCGGTTTTGTGGGGTGAGTATCTGCTACTCACTCACTGTAAGTAAAGTAAAAGATGATGATGTGATGCTTTTTCCTTTTTCTGAGTTTCTGTTTATCAATTTAGGCCAATTCATGTGTTTATATTTTGTGACATAACGTCACACTCTCTGCTTACCGGAACCACAAATGATTGTTACAATAGTTACTATTAAAAACTGTCAATCTCAGAGTAACAAGGGGACGAAAAGCCTGCAACAGCATGACTGACAGATGAGCACCGTTTGTGCTGGTTTGTTATTTGCTACGATTTCCGGGAAACACGCAACTTGCGAATTCGCTTACCTGATAAAGTGGGAAATTTCACTGGCCATATGAGTGAGACACATGTGACGTAAAACCGGTTTTCATCGTATTCCTACAGTCAGAATAAACTAAATTTATTCGCGCAGTTTCCGCAGTTAGTTGAGAAATGATCGTGGAAGAGTCGAAACATCAAAAGCGTTCCATGCATGTGGTGTATACGCTAAAAATCTATGCTGCGCAATTTGCTGTTCTGTTCGTGTTGGTTGTTATCAATTTTCTCGCAATGAATAGATAATAAAATTAAACCAAGCGACCAGAGCGAAGAACAATTTTGCTTTTCGTTATTCTGATTTGTGCTGATACATCACACTATTATTTAGGGAAGTTTGACATGTAAAGACCCAATGCAATGTAAACTGAACCACCGGGAAGCATTATATAGTTGTTTTGAAATCGGATGCGCAAGGTAAGATGCCTGAATCAGGCTCACGAAAATGAGTTGTACTATAGTGTGGTTAAGAAAAATAGCAAAGGTCTGATCAGCTAACTGGTGAATGAGTGCGTAGTAAGCTTGCTTTCCACCCGTGAGGTCCCAGGTTCGATCCCCAGTTGGGTCGATGGATTCGTACTGCTGGTGAGACCCAACCGGATTGCAGAGTTGTATGCTCAATAGTGCGATCTTTGAGAGTATTTCTGATTTAGTGTGTGTGGGTTGGATCGAAAGAAGGTTAGGTGCCTATAGAATTTATTTTTCAGCACACAGAGGAGGTGGTATAAAGGAATTCTCAGTGCGTGTGCTGTGAATACTAACTAACAGCGAACCTACGTTGATAATCGGCAAGTAACTTTATACAAGTGACGGAAAGCCTGGGTCACGTTCACATTATGATTTATTTTTCTATGTGTAAAACCACTGCAGTTGCGCGTCGGTCACTCGCTCCGTCGTTTAGCCATGATGTTTGGCGATAGCGCATCCTTTCGGACGAACACCTGGCCTTATATACGGTATTTCACAAAAAAAGTAAATATGTATACTGATAATAGGATTGTAGAGTCGCGAACTTGGTTTGGGCAATACTCGAAGGTTCGATGCACAGCACGCCTTATCATTTGCGTCCGGTAATCTTCTTTTTATGATTTCTGCGTATGTGCCCCCTTTAGACGCCGATGAAATGTACATGGACATTCCTTTGTCTTTGTTTTTATAAATTTGCTCTCTATGCACTGAATCTTCTTGTTCAGTAAACGCTTGGGATACCTATTGCATGAAAAGATCGATCGTATTGAACAGAGCTCGTCTGCTCGCATGTTCTCACCGCAGACGTATTTTGCTTGTACGCTTGTCAACGAACCTAAACTTAAGTGGTTCAGAGCTTGGACTATTGATCTATAGGGCTTTCCAAGTTGCTTTTCTATGCATCAAACGCTTCACCGAATCATCTCTTCAAAGAGCGATGTAGACATACAGAAACGACAAGTTGTTGTTACATTATATTTTTAATGTAAAAATTATGTTACGGTGGACATTGTTCAAAGTTGCGTGAATCAAACTGAAAAACATCATCCACATACGTGCATATGGTAGACAGCAAACAATGGATGATTGTAGTTTAGCATTTTTCATCTTTGTCACAAATAAGTTCGCGAAAGCGATCTCTGTTGACACCCGTTGGCCAGGCCATCCTTTTCTCATTTCATCGTTCTACGATGAAATCGATTGTACGATTATACGTGGAGAAACGATACGGTAATGCCAGGCATTTGTGAAAGATGTTCTGAATCTACTTTGCACATAACTGCACAAATTTTCACTTGTTTCATTGACCAGAACATTGATGAACAACGTTCAACAAAAACTGTAACCTCCCCTCCCAGGTTGACCGAGTGTACATCGTGAATTTTATTCACAAAGTAAATGTGTTGCTGACCCGATGCTTTACCAAATCAATTCGAAAGGGATCTAATACTGGAATGAATTTGATTAAAGACGCATAAATGTAAAATTCAATAAAATTGCAGTTTGCTTTTAAGAATATCGTTAGAGATTATTAGAGGGGCAAGATCAATTATTCACATTGCACAATTAGGCAAATGTCGAAAACAAATACTATTCTAAATGTTGACTAATATAAAAAGGAATATCAATTATGGTGGTGTTTTATAAGCAGCACACCCTATTTTAAAAATCTAAATCAAGTTTTGCAATGCAGGATTTTTAAATAGGTCCGTATTGATTATCCCACGACAATAGATTTGTGAGTTGTTGAAAGCGTGGTGTTTGTACTTACTGTACATTTTCCCGGGTGGTCTCGGTGTCCTCAGGAGTTTTTGTAGAATCTCAAACGTTTCTTTTTGCAATCGTCTCCCACGCCATCAAAACAAACCGCTCATTTGCTTTGAAGTGACCCAAATAATTGACAGGCAAACCGTAGTTATTTGACTTTGAATTATTATAATAATAAGAAAATTAAACTAAATAATTACTCTAATGCGGGAAAAGCAATAAAAGACAACAAATCCGGTCCAGTATAGCTCAGTCTAGCCATAGTATTACATTTTACTTCGGTATATGAAAACAATTTGTGGGGCACAATATATGGTGCAGGTTCACTTTGAGTTGTAACCTGTGACCCTACTTCAGTGCAATTTGAGTTCGATAAATCTTGTTTAGCATTAACAATCCCTCACAGAGTAATTATTGATTGTTGAGGCTCTCATCCATGTATATGCCTGAGCCTCGTTTGAGGAAATTAGGCAGCCCTTCGGCAAGCCATCCTGCAGGTTTATAAACCGATCTAAATATATTTTGACAATGCGACAAATGTCTGTATAGGAATACCCACATACATGCTCAAGTTTATATAACAAAATCCGAAATTAACAATCCCGATGTTGCTTATTATACTTTTTGTTTCCTACAGAAATAAAACGCTTGATCGGGGCATCAGTGCTGAGACAGTTTACCTTGATAGAATATGTGCAAAACATATAGATCCGATCCTGTATTTCATGTTACCGGACAGTGATTGCTTCATGGAATCGATCAATGGACGAAAACCACGTGCGATCCGGAAAGAACTATTGCTATGATAAGTGAATTCGCGCAGTTCGGAGAAGTTGCATGTATTTGGTCAACAAATATCAGGTAATATTTTCTTGAACCATGGAGGGTGTAACTGTGCCTAAAAGCCAATCCACGTCCAATAAAAGTTCGATAAACAGACAATTGGTTTTTAATTTCAAAATGCATGATTTGTAACCCCTATTATATGTTCCAGTTCGCTAACCGAATTCCAGGTCTCATCGCACTGGATGTTTGACAAACAGGACTCGCAGTGTTCTGAACGTTTCTCTAATCTGTCAATTGTTCCTCATTGTTAAGGAATGATTGTATACAAACGCAGATGAATGCGAGCTTTTCATTCTCACTGCTTTGCGAGGGATTTGCCGCGGTACGCCTTCTTCATCCTTAGTATGACAATAGATTGTTCAAATTGGCACATACTCTGAATAGGGTATCATCACACAAAACTCGGTCAGGTATCGGCACTCATTGACAACTGAATTCAGGATAAATGCAGGAAAAATGCGCTAACTGTGCGAAACCTGGTCGCGTTGTTTTTGGGCGAAATTGCTTGAATCGTTCTAGGTGTTGAACAGATAATTGTATTCATTCAGCTAACGGTGTGACAAAGTAAACACGCATATTCATTATTGATCGTAGAACGCTAGGCGGGACTAAACGTGTCCTGCGTGATAATTTGTTTCTTGGATTGCCATTCCTTTGTTATGCACCTCACTGCACTGATATGCAACTATCAATCATCGGTTCGATTCGCAATAATCAAGCGTCTTTTTGGGGGTTGCCAAAGAATAAACTACAACTTACTTCAGCATAGACTGCATTGGTGGAACTGGAATCGAAAATTGTCGAAAAGAAACAATTTATTTCTGTATGCCTCATCATTGTACTCCGCCGAAACTAATGATTATCGAAATTCTGCTAATGTTTTGTCTGGAAAATAGCAACACTCAATATAAAGGTGCGCAAAAGGAAAAGGGATTCAAACAAGAGCTGTTTGGTTATTTTGTGAGACTGCTTTCTTTTGTGGAAAATTAAATTTCACGATCTGATAATTGATATTCCTTCCGTTGTCTCAAATACATATTTGTTGAAATCAGTCGATTATTGGCCACACACGGGACGTAAAATGTCATCAAAATAAGTGAACTAATTTAATTTGTTTTGATTGTGCGATTAACT
>UZAN01000219.1:0-12572 GCA_900618425.1 Echinostoma caproni | reverse complement strand
TCATCATCATCATCATCATCATTATCATCATCATCATCATCATCATCGTCCGAAAAATCATTCTCATCATCGTCATCATCGACGTCATCAACACCGTCATCACCATCGTCATCAGCATCACCATCATCATCATCATCATCATCATCATCATCCTCAGCATTCAAATCATCACGATCATCATCTTCCAAGTCATCATCATCCGACTGATCATCATCATCATCGTCATCTTCATCCGATTCATCGCCATCATTATCATCATCATCATCATCATCATCATCATCATCATCATCATCACGTTCACCATGGACAAGATCATCATCCAAATCATCACCATCATCCGAGACATCTTCATCATCATCATCATCCCAGTCATCATCATCATCATGCGGGTCATCATCATCATCCGAGTCATCATCATCATCATCATCATCATCATCGGAGTCATCATCATCATCATCATCGGAATCATAATCATTATCATCGTCATCATTATCGTGTTTCGGATCATCATCATGCTCGTCATCGATCATCGCGTTACAATGAAGCGAGTTACCTTATGTGCCACTTCGTTGATATTGTACACAATTGATTGATAATGCGCAAGATGGATAATGCTTGGTCCCTTTATTTAAGGGCGGAAAAGAAAGTGAACCTCTGTAGTCTACACAGGGTTCAGAATCTAAGTAGGTATATATACGATTTCTGGCAGTCTGGACTAATAAGAGGAGACAGCATGATCGCCGCCGCTATCTGTTCATAGCCTTGACCCTTATTGTTTCCAACCATCCGGTTGCAGGGTCTTTTCGAACCGAATCCGGAAGATGAGAGACACCTAATTTACCCAATCGCGCTGTGCAATTTTGCCTGCCCAGTTTCCATGTCATCTGATGACCTCTATGTAGCCTTTCTCAGCTTACAACAACCACTGAAAATAAGGCGCGCTGCGGCATACCACCGTCGGACATACGCAAAACGTGTCGAAACCAAAGAAGTCTATTCAGCTGGATTCGATGCCATAGTGAGTTCTTGTTTGATTCATTCCCAAACACCCAACGACTTACGTTTAACTTACCAACCCGCTCACTCCATCCCACTTGGGTCAAAATACGTGGGCACTGATTGTTTAAGACTACTAGGTGACGGATGTGGTCTATCCACAAACTCAAGGTCTCACAACCGTAAAGCAGAACTCATCATTCAGTGGCGCAGTATACGCAGCTTTTCAACTTCATTCAAACGTCACATCGCCGCCACATGTGTTTAAGTTCTAGGTACTTTGCACGAACCTTGGAAATGCGGGCGGTTATCTCGTTCAATGCGCTACAGTCGTTGGTTGTGCAGCTACCTTGGAACTAGAAGCAATCGACTTCAGCTGATTCCTGACTGTCTAGTTTCAGAGTGGGAGTAGGCGCAACCCAGTACAGTAGCATCAATTTGCACTTTGAAGGTGCAAAGTGCATGCTAAACAGAGCTACAGAACTCATCAATCTGTCAAGGGCGCTTTAAGCATTCTCCAGACATTCTTCAGACAAACAATGTAGTCAGCGTACTCTAAATCACACGAGCTGCCCAGTCAATACCAACATTTTGGAGACCAGTAAGTGCGTTCTCCACTATTTCATCTAGGATGAAATTGAACAGGAATGACGAAATAGGGCACGCTTGCCAAACACCGCTCCCGGTTTCGAACGATTTACCTAGCCCACTGTAGACCCTTAGGCTACCAGAACCGCAGTAGGTGTACATACTTCTGCGGCATTCCTTCGCGAAGCAGCGACCCCATAAGAGCTTCACGATCAACTTAATCGAAGGCTCCTTTTAGGTCGAGAAACATTGCGATTGTTGCCCGACGATATGTGTGTGACGCAATTTGAGAACTTGACGCAAAGTGAAGATTTAGTTGGTGCAACCGTGACCTGACCGGAGTCCGGCTTGCTGTTCGCCAGTGTTCATCTCCATTGACGGTGTCAGGCGGCGAATGGATGGAATTATGTGGGGCATATTTCAATTGCTTCCATTGCGGACAAGGTACTCGATCCCTTTGGGTTTTGGAACATCGTAAATCAGTTTGGCCCGTCACCCGAAAAAATCCCGAGCAGAGGGTAAAACGAAAATCAGATTATTGTTTTTGAATGTCATGATAGTTAGGTAATTGAACGGCTCATGTACTACAGGAATGCTTGAAATGGTCACAGAAACTGTCGTAACTTGATACCACTATGTCACACGGAGACTATAGATTGGTGCTCAAGTTTTAAAATCCGTAATAAATACTGAACAGATTACTTGTTAATTACGCAAACCACGGAGTGATACGTTACAGTTTCCGGACAAATGTGATGAGTCAACCTTCCCACATGACGCCAGTCAAGTGCCTACGCGGCACAGATTCTGGACGGCGAACAACAGGCCGATAGAGCCGAACAATCAGAGGCCGTGCGGTTCAGACCTCAAGAATACGAGCAAGCGATTGGCGGATAAATGGATAACTAATAAATTTCCTTTAAACACATCAATTACTTCCCTTGATTTCTTTCATTAAATGAGCTGCAACTTCTTTGACCTTTTCCTTGCACCTCGGTCACGTGGGATACCAATGTGCTACGGCAATTCAGTGTGTCCATTGCTTCCGTGGTTCTCGATTCCGGATTCTTCGATTGCAATTCGTGATCTGTGAGTACATCAACTGTTCCAATTAGCTTGTTTCAGCCACACAGGATACTATTAACATTTCGAAAGTCTTGGGTAGCCTGAATCAAGCCGCTAAAATGAGTCGGTTTTATTACGGCATTATAAGTATACCATACAATTTTTGTAATGAGAACTGTTTGATCTACGGATCACATGTGCTTCATATTATCTGGGAACTGATTCACAATTCTGTCGGACGGTAGTTTACAGTTTGGAAAAACTAACTCGGTCATCAAGTTCAATCGTAGACTCCCCATTTCAAGCAATTCAATTGATTTGTTTAACCGATATCATACCGAATATATTCGCCAGCCGGGGATAATCCAGATGCCACAGATCGTTTCTTTGTTGATGACTCGTTTATAGTGCTGCTTTAGTTTAAACTAAATCGATCGAACGGCTAGTTGGCTACTCAAACACGACAGGACAGATCATGAAAAATATAGACGACAAAATCCAATTTCAATCCAGGCCATTTAGAACGCATCAAAAGTGGTAAGTTGAGCGCACTGTTCCAGTAGTAGTAACTCCGGATCTTTGTACATAGAAACGTTAGATCTAAGTACTTCTGTTTCTTTGGTCTATCATGAATAGAATTGAAGTTCATGCTGTTCCTTACGGTAGTGGATTGGGGGGGGGGAGACAGTTAAATACTACTGTACGAGTGCTTCCTCATACACCATACAGTAAGTATCTGATTGTCCACCGAAAATATCACTCAATTTTTATTCAATTGGGAGAAATTTGACGTGTCCGGTGGCTTGAGTGATTGGCGTATCATCCTGTCACTGCCATCCAAGTGACATACCGGTGACCTTCCCTCGATTACCAAATCGCCGGATGCACGATGTGCTTTCAACTGGTTCAATTGAAGCGGCATGATGTGACCTAGAGTGTGGTGTATTGATTGTGTCCTTGAACTAATGCAATTTTAAAAGAGAATAAATTTTCCGGCCAGATTGGCATACTCAACTGCAGTTCACGCGGACAAATCAAACACTTCCCAGTCCCGGACGTGATAATCTCTTTTTTCATGTGGATAGTAGATTCCACTTCGTCAAGTCACGTCTCACTTTTCGTTTATTTGTGGTATGTGCTCGAGGCCGTCATCCCCTCGACCTCGCTGTAGCATGAGGTGTAGACTGAGTAATGCACATCCTCGTAGATTGTCGAGAAAACAGACGAAGGTCAAGTGTTAATAAGCACCCTTCGAATATTGAAATGAATCCAGGAGACCAAAACAAATTGAAAGCATAATCACGTGAGTTTGTAAATGGACGGCAAAGAGTAATCAGAGTAACTTGTCAAATATTTGGCACAGTTAGTTTTGAGTACTAAGTGCTTGGTGAGTTTGACCGGCCTTGTTTTTCAGACGTTCTGTTTCTGAACAAAACTCAGTTTACGTGGTCAATTATAAACTCGGTAAACATCACATAGCAGAGCTTCTTTCTAATTTAATCTCATCCGTCGCAAGTATTCAAGGACCGATCCGATATTCAAACCTGGTCTCCGGATCAAACGCTACAAAAGCCTGCACAACAGTTCTAGGGCCGGACCACCTTCATTTCGTGCTTGATCAGTGAGTACAACCCGTGTTATTTCACGGTTGAGGTTTTTCCCTTGGTTGTATATGTTGTGTCCTGTTTTAATTAAGTAGCACGTTTATGGTAGGAAGAAAATATATAAGCAGTCCGTGAATCGGTGTGCAAGCAGAAAGGGCAACACGCAAGGAGGCATGTAGGAAAACCAACAACTGAGTCATGCGTCACACGACAGCCGTTTAGGCATTCAAACTGTCAACCAATCAGCCTGGGAACAGTCCAATAGTAATATCTGATTGGCTGAAGAAGATCGATATTGTAGTAGAGTCAGTCCGCATGGCGTTCGTGCGTGGTACGTGTGTGCGAGCTGGCAGCATTTGTTCATCGATCAATCAATCAATGAATTCGGCCACAGGCACGCACGACAGACGTACTAGTCACTTAAAGACTACAACAGTATCATTACATATTGAATAGAAATAAACTAAGAAATCCATCTGCTGGTGTCATTTATTGCATCAGTTGATCTTCGCAGTCATGTATGTGAGCAGTATGGGTAAATTTTCAATTTTAATCACTGCCTTTGATTCTTTTTCCAGAAGAATATGCAAACTCTACGGTCTTTCAATCTGACTAAATTGAAAGTCTGTAGGTTTAAGGTTGTCCTGGTACGGAATAATAAAAAAATACTTTCATATTTCATTTTGTAAACTATTCTGTGCTAATTTTATCAGTGTCTGCTACCTGTGAGGAATCAAGCCGGTAGAAAGGAGTACAACCCCGCTGCTTGTGTCACTATCGATGTCTGTAAACGTTCGAATGGGCTGAATCAAACACTGTACAGTCAAAATTGGGAACCGCTTGTGTAAAGATGGACAAAAATCACTGATTAGACAGCTACTTCGTCCTTGGACGTATTCATCAGAATTGCGCACTTTTTTCTGTTCCAGTGGTAGAATGCAATCGATAACCTGAGTTGTGAGGTGTGTCCGATTACTCACATTTAGGCTCGTATTTTAACGTTAGAAATGTGTAGTAGTCAACTTAGGCACAGGTTACGAATCACGTATCACGGACGCAGGAAAAAGGCCACAGAAATGGCAATTCATTTAGTGAACGAAAACTGTAGGACTGAATAATGTGTAAAAAGAAATATTACTGGTCAAACGAATATCAGCCAATCACCGTTCTTGTTCTTCGAGTCACACGACTTCGGTTTGAACTGTATGACTGTTGATTGATCGATACTGTTAGTCTGTGGTCCAATGTCTAGAAACTGGAACTCACAGGCGCTTGGCTGGGTTCATCTGGGTGATTTGACTCACCTCAAAATGATTTTACTATTCTCCATGCGAAGTAGCATGCACACAATATTTTGATTCTAAGGGGTGATCGCGGAGAGTTAATTGATTTATTCATAGGAGGTGCAGGTCTCACGGATATGAAAGATACCACAAGGGACCTGTAGTGGTATCGGCAATAACACAGACAGAGAACAGGTCTATCTCGCAGAGAACAGTCCCCACCGGCATATACAGGATTCAACATTCATTCGTTAAATACTCCGCAGAGGGAGAATCGGGTATCGATGCGAGGAAATGCATGTTTTCGTAGAATCCAAGTACTATGGACACAAGAACAATGCGGCGGAAATTTCGATACACGTTCGTACAAATGCAGGCTTGAGAGGGGGGAGGTGATGAAGACACGAGAGATATAAAACAAAACAATTTTTTTGGGTGACTCTCCTTTATTCATTACCGGTTGATCTCAGAGTTTCCTGGAACTGATAAACAAGGATCATGCTTTGATCAAATTGTCACTGGATGGTTCAGTGAAGTGGAGGTACAATCTTTAAATTTGTAGGGTACGCATGCTACACGGGTGAATAATGTATAGGTAGAATAATACACTTAAAATTGTGTGGCAATCGGGTGTCAACTGAAAAACAGGTAGGGGGATAGCAACAAGCAGCGCCTACACGTTAGAGCTTCTAGACAACGAACTATGGACCGAATTAACCGACCAATCAGATGCCGGGCGGCCCAAAGAGAAGCAAGACTACGAGCACGCAGTTGGTAGATGCCTGTATAATCAATAAACATCTTGTGTGCGTGTTATTTAATCCCATTGATTTTTTTCAATAAACGACCTACTACTATTCCGTGATCTTTTCCTTGCGTCTCGGTTACGTGAGATACCGTCGTGCAAGTTCCAGTGTGATTCAGTGCTTCTGTGGTATCCGTGATTCCTAATACGTGATTTGTAACCCCTGATCTGTGCACGCTTCTATCATCGTAGAATAACTCGACAAAGGAGAGCTACAGTTGGTCAACACAGGGATTTTTTGGTTTCGAATCATGATCTACAGAGAACAGGTTGAAACGATAAAGCATAGGGGTTAGTAAACGTGTACACAATGTTCATGCAACTGAATCAGGATGATATAATCAAGGTGTACATGTTGCTAGAGCGATCAAGCGCTGTACTGCAGGAGGGGAGGCAAGGTACCGAAAGCGATCCAAGGATAGTCGTAACGTATGAGCAACAATGCATGATAAGATTAACAAACACCCTGGAGGGGGATGGGAGAACTGTGCATGCGAGGGAATAAACAAATTTCCCGCGAAATTCCAAGGTCACAAGTAGGTTAGATGAAGAAAGTATATCAAATAAGTTGACTAAGAATGGAAAAGACCAGAGAACGAATTTCCCTGACGAGTTGGTTAGATTTGGCGAGATTGATTTTCCCCGTGAGACTGTGGTTATCCAGGCTTACGTGATGACGCCTACCCTGGAGTGGCGCGTTACAGTTTCTGGACATCTGTGATCAATCAAATTTCAAAGTTGACGTCAGTGACGCGCGTACGGCTTCTCACTACACACCATAGACAGGTTGTGCCAGGCAATACGAGACAGTGCAGACAGAAGCAGAATTATGCAAACAGTACTTCAATACGACTGGTGGAAGCGTAGATAACTAATGATCTTCTTTTGTACATAGTATTGAATCACCTTCGTCTCTTCCAATAAATGAACTACGACCTACCATGACATTTTCCGTGCGTCTCATTCACGTGGGATATTAGGAGCTCGTGTCATTGCGGTCAAGTGCGTCCGTATTCTAGTCCGTGATAGCTGATACTTGATTCGTGTCCTGTGATTCCTATTGCATGGTTTGTGTTACGAGTTCCGTGCGTATTACTACTTCGGTTACTACTACTGTTGTGAGATACTACTCACTTGTGAGTAGTCGGTAACTTTCAATGATTAAAAATAGAACAAGACCATCAAGGACCAAGTAATATATTTGGGAAGAATAAACACTGCCTGCTATACCCATTGCCCCATGTGTCGCGATGTGCTGCGAAGGCATGTTTCTGATGAGCTTCTCGTGTTATGCATGCAAAATTAGTGACGTTCAATCTGTATTCTGTAATAAAGAACGCTCCTCGACCAGCAGCGCCTTTTTGGAATGCAACAATTGGTGCCGTCACCAGGATCAGGATGAAGGTTCCGTGGCCAGCAGCCTTCGTGGATGGGATGTTCGGGTGTTCCTGGAGGAGTTCGAGGATGTGGCGGAGCTGGCTGGAATACGGACGGATCGCGGCAAGTTGACGGCCCTTCGAGCGCTCCTCAACGGTCGTGCGCCTGGATGACCAATGAGGTTGTTTTGTACATATTATTTAATCCCCGTGATTTCTTTCAATAATCGAACTACTACTCCTGTGGCCGTTTTCCCCTTTTCTCGGTTACGTGGCATGTTGCGTGCAAGTGCCAGTGTGGTCCAATGCTTACGTGACGTCCGTGACTCCTAATCAGTGATTCGTGTTCATTGCATACTATTACTACTACTACTACTACTACTATGATTACTACTACAACAACAACTACTTCTACTACTATTACTACTACTACTACTACTACTACTATGATTACTACTACAACAACAACTACTTCTACTACTATTACTACTACTACTACTACTACTACTACTACGATCATTACATGAAAGCCCACCGACGAACAATCACGCTGGTTCGATTGAGTATTTCTCGTCTATCCCAGTCCATACATTGACTGCTATCAAACAATGAGTACTTGAACAGCAGTGCAAACAGTGCAAGCTTCAAACTCCGTTAACTCTGCCATGACAGAATAATGGAAAAATTTCACGAAAAAACACCAAGCAGCCTGAGATTCTCTTATCAAACTCGTTGCTCAAGACTTCTTCTGTATGTTTAGCTAATTTCTCTGGGCAAAGTGATTAGGAAGCTTGGTAGTTTGACAGTCGACAAACCATTCGAACAGGTCGAAACCTCTACGCAACGAAAGTTGCGTAACGCAAGCACCTCACCAAATCCAGTTTCCTTCGAGAACATCTGCATCACTGATTTGTGCGTATTCTAAGGACTACCTGGGTCAAAATCGATGTTTTCAAACTGTGATATCGGTAAACGCTCCGTAAACGATCCTAGATGTGTATCCACAGCAAATGTGTTTGAGTCAGTGGTGGTGATGGTGGTGCGTGTGTGCGTGTGCGAGGGCTTCAATATTCTGGATAATTTCTCCATTCATGAACACGATGCTCGATGAATCCATTCCACTTGAAATGCTTGCACACCGGTAACCTCGATCGTCTGCCCTCGTCCATCGGACGAACTAACACAAGAAAAGCTCTCAAGAAATCAGACAAAGCACACAATTTAACACACTTCAACCAAATCCGGAAACCGTAACGCGTAGGCTCTTGGCTGGTGCCATCCGGGCAGCTTGGTTCACCACGTGTCCAGAAAGTGTAATGCGTCACTCCGTGGCTGCCGATATCCTGTAGGCTAGGATTACCGCAAAACTACCAAGGAATCATATACAACACACAAACCTTGTGTTTGTCAAGTCACATAGTATGAATCAAAGTCCTGTTCAAATCCAAATAGGGTACAGTATATTATATTACAATATATTATGATATGGTATAGTATAGTATAGTATAGTTCGGCATAGTGTACCATAGTAAGGTATAGTACAGTGTATTGAGGTATAGCATAATATAATATGGTGCAGTATAGCATAGTGCAGCACTGCAGTACATTATAGTATAATATAGTATAGTACATATTTTATATAAGAGAAATAGAGATGCACAGTAAAGTGGTCTTAAAATAAGAGAACATAAAGATATCCCTCGACAGTTCGTGTTCAACTTTTTACCAGTCTGAGAAATATTTTCATCCATTTCGGAATGAGGTCTGCGGGGCTGTGCGTGACAAGTTTGGTTATCAAATTAGGAGGGCTGTTAGCAATCAATGGTATTTAGACGTCCTGAAAGTCCATTTCACTCTCTTCTCTGCTCCAATCCCGACTGATTTTGACGTAGCGTAGTGTATCATTTATCTGTTCAAGAAGAAACGGAACTTCCGCTGACAACCCAACCCACCCCAGCAGTTGCGCCTTTTCATAAAACTGCTCCTCGGGTCCTTTTAACAGTTTGTCAAAACCTATTGAATATGCGGGTGGTCTCATGCATCATGTTTTCACCTTGAAATTTAATCCGTTTTATTATGACTAGGAATTTACGCGAATGATCATGGTGTTGCAGTACCTGTCACCCGTGTGCTTTGGACTCCGTAGTCCGAGGTTCGAGCCCAATCACCGCCACCCAACTTTGGTAGTAGGCAGACTTTCTATCTTTCAGTTCAACGACATGTATAATCTTGTCGAGCCTTAGGTGATTTACCACTCCAAGTTCCCCAAGGCTTTGGTTACCGGTCTCTGTCACCGAGCAGCAGGTCTATGTGACTATGGGGTCCACCCCGTGGGCTATGCATCACAAATGTGTGTAATAAAAAGATGTCGATTAACATATTAATTACATCAGTTTATTTTGTCACGATCATCTGCTATATGTTGAATGAACTTTCTTAATGTATCGGATCCAACCACGGTTCCTAAGCTAGACTGCATAGTTCGCGAGTAACCCCAGGTGCCCCGTGACCAATTATATTGCATTTGATTTTTCACTTAGTCAACGGAAAAGAGAGAATATTATAACTGGAATATCGATCGATCAATCCTACCCTGGCCTGGTTGAAAAATGATGACATCATGGAGGAGACTCAGGAAACCGAGATCTCCTAGCACATCATCAATGCCATGAGGATTCAAAACCACGTGGAGTGACTCAGTATTGACACGGACTATTCTGAACCGAACCGAGTGGTCCAATCGGTTTAGTAAATGTTAGTCTGGTCATTCGTGCTGTTGAGCGCAATCTCTTCCTTGTTTTGTGTCATATAATAACAAATGCTTTAATTTTCGTTTGTTTGCCGAGCTTAACAAATTTTTTTCGCAAACGGGTACGTCCGGGTACAGAGCAGAACACTGCCACTTCACAAACACTGACAATATCACCTCGGCTGGCGATGAAACGTTAGCAAACAGGTAAAATGGAATTCAGTTTACTTGAGCTACGGATTACCAAGTTTCATTACTTTATCAAATGCATAATTTGAACATTAGCAGCATGAATACAGCTCCGTGCAAATGCCATCAATTCGGAACGATCACTTTTGTGTGTTCTCTCCACCATCGATTCATTGAAGATTAGGTTATCAGTGGAATATATTTCTCTGATTGTTTCGGATGGAATTTCATTAAATTGCTGATTTCCAATCTACTCATTTATCAATTTCGCGTTTGTTAGGAGGGAGCGCACAGAACCGATCAGGCCAGGCAGCGATCCGCGTCACATCACAAGTGCGTTTGTGAATTGTTCAAATAGTTGTTTGGCAGATTTGAAGTTTGTATGTCGTTTGTGAACAGTTCAGTAGCCTCGGTGGGATTCGAACCCAGGCATGGACGCCGCCACGCTTTGTACGCGCATGCTCTACCAGCTGAACCACCAGGCCACACCGATAGCACTGATCTTTTCACATTCGAATTTACGAGGCTACTGAACTTTTCACAATCGACATACAAACTTCAAATTTGCCAAACAACTATTTGAACAATTCACCTTGTCTTAGAAGCTCATTCAGTGGAGTGAGGTGAATTGTAAGGAGACTCTGTCGGGGCAGTCAGCTACATGCTAACTGGTGGATGCCACATGCCTCTGTAAGTTGGATAGACAAATTCGAATGTGAAAAGATCAGTGATATCGATGTGGCCTGGTAGCTCAGCTGGTAGAGCATGCGCGTACAAAGCGTAGGCGGCGTCCATGCCTGGGTTCGAATCCCACCGAGGCTACTGAACTTTTCACAATCGACATACAAACTTCAAATCTGCCAAACAACTATTTGAATAAGACGAATCAGACAGCTGTCGTCCGATCGATAAACCGGAGTATCAAGGACACGATCTGATTGGTGTGTGCATCGGATTCACCACATTTACTTGCATATTGCGTCACGATCAACAATATATTCTGACTGTTGTTTTTCTCAGCCGTGTGCCCTCTCTCTTTCCATATCGTTGTCGGGGGCTAGTCAAGAGTTACTCATATCGATCATACGTCTTGGCAAGACATATCAGCGTTCAAACCTCGTTAATGGTGAAATTGTGCAGTCGGAAAACGTATTTGTCAATCTATCACTAAACACTATCAAACTTGAGGGCATTCTTGTACATCGATCTGTTATACCCTGTTGCTAAAATTCACCGAATTTAGACAGATTCGAACCAGCGTATGAAGGGTCCCAAATTCACCGATCTAGTCATCTGAGTGGTCCGAGCTGGCAGGACTGCATGTAGAAGCGTTGATTTGTCATTATCTTTAAAAGATAACAGTGGAATATGCCAGATAGTGGTAAACGCCCAGGGGCATGACTTCTAATTCGAGTCCCACTCCGAATGTGTGTTGTGTTCCATTGAGCGACACTTGGATTCTAGTAGTCAACCTCTAACCAAATATAATACTGATGTATCTTCCACTTACTTACCACAACTTCATCCTCGATTGATCACTGAATTGTCAAATACATGATTGTACAAGCGAAACTTTTAATTATTATTTTTTTCAGGGGAGGAGGGAGAGGAGTGAGCGATCCAATTCAGAGATACCGTCTAATACAACACAAAAAATGGGTATATGATTTTGATGAAAATGCATCCGGAATTGAACATTCTGCGCTGTATCCCATCCCACTCAAACATCTCGAGATCAATCAACATTGATCAAACATTGAGTGACAACCGTATCTCTCATCTGAAGTAACAAATTGTATGTCATTATTAAAGCTATTGTTAACTTTTATAGTTTTCGGTCCCGTGTTCAGTTAAATCCATACTATACCATTTCAAGATAGCTTTGAGAAACTATAATTTTCATTTGCGAAACCGTCA
>UZAN01000218.1:0-12578 GCA_900618425.1 Echinostoma caproni | reverse complement strand
TATGCGTGGTTAATGGCTGTTTAAACTGAAACTGAATCTTTATAAAAAGACAAACGTTCCACGATTTACATGTGGGCTGAATACTGCCAGGTTTCCCAGACCAAGACAGGTGAATTTGCTTGGGGAATGCACAATCGGAGCCTTTGGCTAACCAAAGCCTGACCCGCCAGGCAGCGGGGCGATGTGGAAACCGCGGTCTATTGGGGGCCGGTTTCCAGTTCATCGGATCACACGCCCTTCGGACAGGGTCAAACATCCAGGGTGCCCAATCGAGCCGGTGAACACTTCCACAACCGAAAACGTGTGTGCGTGTGTGATTCGTACGCCTCCTCTTGGTTCGTTTGGAATCAGGGTTTTGGCCAACTCCCCTAGGTGAACTACCAACTGGTCCACCAACCCGGTTATAGCCCTGGATGTCAGCTTTTCGTCATCTCACTTTAGTGAAAAAACACCTCCGCCACGAAAAGGTAATGAGTAGGACTTCCTCAGCAGAGGCTATTCGAGACACTTTGTCGTATGGGAGCATTTCGCGAGATGCAAGAGTAGGGTAACCAGCCGCAACTCTAGACACCGACTGAGGATTTCGGTGGTTTTGATATTAATGACTAGCCAATGGTGGCCGTAATGATGTAGGGTGTGCAAATTGAGTTCGGTGGTAAAATAATTGGCCCCTTAACATTGCAAAGTGCTAATATGTTTCTTTCATGAACTTGTGTTTGGAAGCTCCCGACAGTTTGCAAGGTAACCATATTCACTGGGAAATCACGAACCTCATTTCGCTTTTTTATTGTAATACACTCCTTACTGTCTATGTTTGATATAAGTTTTTTTCCTCAATAACCGCAGAATAACATGTTCATTATTCCCCGTAATTTTCCAATAATTTGAATGTGCCACCCTTTTCCGCTATCCCCACAGAAACACTGGTCAAATGCTGTGATCTGTCACAGTTGTGGTATCGTGAATTCTTCCTGGAAATTACCAATGGTGCGTGTATTCAATTCCCCATTGAAATGAGCCTACCGTGGATTTTTACCGACCATATCCTGGAGACCGAACATCCTGGTTTCATTGAATACACTCTCTATCCGCTAGACTTGTACAACGATGCAGCTGATTGTGCACTGAATAGGTTCAGACGACGTTTTCTATATGAGGAAATCGAGGCAGAAGCCAATCTCGTGTTCGATCAACTGGTCTACAAACTCAGCGATCAGGTGTTCCGACATTACAAACGGTATGCAGCATCGATCTTGCTAGACAAACGTTTCCGAGCCGAGGCACAACGTGCTCATTGGCGGGAAGCCTATCCACCACCGAACCGATATGCCGCAGCGCTATTGCGTCAACGTCACGTGCAACTACTCGGTCGTACCGTGGACATCAGTCGATTGATTTCGCAACGCATGAACACTTCCATTTTCAAATCATTAGAGGTTGCAATTGCTCGCTTCCAAAGCTCAGATCTGACTGGGATCATGGTGAGTGAGGCGTTTCCGAATTGAGAACTGTTGTACCCCCATCTAACTGAACTGCTTGTTACGTTTTCTAAACTGGATATTAGTCGTGCTCACTTTGAGGATAAGTAAACTTCAGCTGGATCTCTTCTGTGCTATAAACACGGTGGCTTTCGATGTATGCATTTTGATGGTACACGGTTTTGATCAAGCGGTTTAAGTCGCTGTCCCTGGCGTGGTTTTGGCTGCTACGGTCCGGGGGCTAGAACCCTGTCGCCTCCATTCGACTCTAGCGGTAGACAGCCTTACCGTTGTCTGGCTCAATACCACACCCAACGTCGCATTCACACCTTGCCGTCACCATCAACTATGAAGTTCCGGTTGGTGATTACATGTGATTAAATGAGAAGTGGCGGTTCCAATCCGGGCGATTGCTGCAAAAATTCTGTTCAATAAACACTCACTCCCCGTTAGAACTGTGTTCTGGCACCTTGAGTTAACCGACGATAACTATCTGTCCATCTATGATACGAAGTTAATTTTATGATTTACTACCTGTGTCTTGATCGTAAATTATGAGGAGTGACATGTCTGCATAAGGTTTCGACCCGTTAGTTTTTCCAGCCGGCCGTCCTAATCAGAGGTTACGCGTAGTCCTGTAGTTTCATTCCATTCTGGGCCAGTTATGTTAAACTTGATTAGCGTTCAATCAGTGCTTGAACTTTATCTGAATGATTTGTCGCACAATACAGCTCCATAATTAAGAGTTTATGCGTCGTTAAAAAAAGTGTCTTTTTACTTCCTTTTTTATTTATTGAATATGCAAACGTACAGTCAGCTTTCAGGAAGGGGGCTGCGGCCATATAAAGGCTACCTGGGGAAATAAAGAAATCGTTCATTGCAGTGGTTGGTTTTAGATAATTAAGAAATTGGTTACAACCAATATACATCAAACACTCTCCAGCTGAAGTGTAGCATAGTTGTCCGGGGGCCATATTGTGTTTCTCTCGAATAATTCTTGTACCTTGCCCTCCGACACCTAATAATAATCTTACAGATGAAGATTAAGTAAATGAAATTAGCCTCTTGTCTCCCATATGTGACCCGTTCACTCTGATGTACAGATACTATGAAAATAAGATTAACTTGTTTGAATTTCAAACGAACCATTATCCGAACACAAAAATCCTTAGTCAACATATACTGACGAGATCGGAAAACCTTCAGCTTGTTGTACAAATTTTTTCGGTCAAGTCAGACTTTCGAAATCAACTGTGAATTATACAGTCTCGTCTGGCATCTTCACACAACCGGAAGATCGGGCGACATAATTGCCCTCTCCTGATCGAAAATCCGGGTTACTTAAACTGATTTCAAGTCAAGTGATTGCTTTGTCGACTCCCAAGAGATGCATTTTTCGCGCTTGACTGAATGACATATTTCATCGTCGAGTGAAATTTTAAATGAAAGAGCAAATAAAAATCAATATAAAGTACGTAGGTTCGGGAAGGAAAAAATCTAGTTAGATGTGCACTATCGTAAAAGTTCGGTGTTTGGTGAGGCCTGCCAGGCCAAACAACTCGCTAAATAAAGAATACCAGTCTGACGGTAAGTAGTTTGGCGAGTATGTAAAAGCCTGCACGTTTTTCGCGTTGCTGAAATATATAGTCATTCACTTAATACAGAATGAAGCGAGTGAGTGTTGTCGGACAGAATGTAGCGCCATACATTGTTGTAGGAATTGAAGAATCGTCCTTCCCGATAAACGTGACATAGTTGTGGATTGTCTTATGTTATTTACGATCGATCCGGTAGTTCTCACGGCGTAAACCGGAAACAATACGGAGGATCAGTATCGTAAACTGGATAAAGCTGTAGCCTGTGCAACGTCAGTGCTAATGTCCTCATATTGACACAAGAACACATCCTCCGTTACTCTCATACAACAAAGATTCAGGTTGTGAAGCTTTCCAACCGAGCCATAACCCTAGAGGCTAGTGCTGAGATGAGCGAGGGCCCATACTCAAAGCAAGCTTGCAAAGATGGTTTGTGTGATATCGTGCACATTCCAAACGAGAAACGGTCAGATCAGCGACCCGGTGACCGAATGAATGGTATGGTTCGACTTATGAGGTCCTGGGCTCGATCCCCACTTGGGTCGATGGATTCGCACTGCTAATGAGACCCTACCAGATTGAAACTGCTGTCCAGTGCTTCCCAGCTTTTCAGCTCATGCTTCATTCACGTGACGAATTCATCATATAAACAAATAAAGGGCTCCGTTACTTTCATATAATAAAAACAAAGTCACCGTATTTTTAAAAAGAGCTTTGCTATTGCGAGAAAACCAAGTAAAATAAAGTAATAAAGTAATAAATCAACATTTTGAACTGTAGAGACGCATCGATCACCAAAGCGCAACTCAGGGTACTTTTCATCTATTTCTGCTGGGCACTTACGCTTCGAAACCGAGGCCAGAATATCACCATACATTTAGAAGCATTAGTCGATAGTGAAGAAAAACCGATTACTCCGAAGTAGACTGTGTAGGAGATTGGAGTGCACTGCGAATTCATTAATATCGTCTGTTTTGATTGTGTGGTCTCGGATATGAAAAGAAAACAAGAAAGCCGGGTAAAACGAACTAGATTACAGAGAGGTTGATTGGGATCTGTCCGTAAAGTAGTTTTTGACCCATCTTAGTCGCGGTACGGATAGTCCAGCTGCTTGTAGCCAAATGAGTCGCACGAACTTGGTAATTTCTGTCATTATGGAAATACACACGAAACATCGTTCCACGGAGATCGACAGTGAGCAAAATTTAGTGAATAAATAGATGAACAATGGCGTTTCGAAGTAGATCATTTGCACCGGTGCACAAACTGGTTGTTATCGTAAAAATCGATACTAGATAAGATATGTTTTTCTAACAGGTTAAGTAAAATAAATGTACAAGCAATGAACCTTAATTGTTAACTTCTGTTTCAGGGATGCCGCTGATGCACGCAATTCACAAACCGCCAGCTATTCGCCTTTTTGCGCACACACGTTGAACTGCGAAGTGAGCAGACTGACTAGGCCAAACGCACAATCAACCCGCTTGTGAAGTCCATTGAACCCAGGCGCTTTGTAGATTGAGGGTTTGGAAGTACTGTGACCGTTTGAATGGATAATACGAATAGATACATATTGCTAACCAATGCCGTTGTGCAATAAAAGAACAACAGATCAGTTTGACAATACCCATACTTTTCAATTGTGTTATCAATACTTCGCTCCCGGAACGGAGTATTCGCACATGGCTGTTACTCATTATCGGTCTCTAGTATGATATCCACATTCGACAAGATCATCCGCATTTCCGAAACAATTTATATAATACCACTACATGATTCATTACAGAAAGGCCATAAGTCAGACTTCGACAAAACACGCATTAAGCAAGATTACCGGAATATCTCGTTTACTAATCTCAGTGAACCTGGACTAAACAAGACTGAGTTTGGACGCTAAATTGTCATTTATTTAGATGAGCCTTGTTTATTTTTTGCAGATTGTACCAATTTGGAGATAAGTCTGACCTGACAACACTTGCTTGCTGCATGAGGTCAGACATCTAATTCATTAATTTATGCTATGCCCATCACAATGAGAATCCATTTTAACTGTATGTAGTGGATTGCCTATCCCATTGCCCTGCGAACTATACAAGATGGATTCTCGCGGCTGCAGATCCAATAATGTTCGGAAAGGTAAATGAATAGAGGCCAGGCAAAGCTCAATTTCACAAGGCCTGCTGGTTGGGTACCTCTTGGCTTCCTTTGACTAACCTATTTCGCCCCTGGACAGGTCACTCCAACAAATAAACACATTGAGGAGGTAAAAGTGTTACGCTAGATGCATATGGATGCGGCTTGCCTGGAGTTTTTATCCAGATGAGGAAGTCTTTGTACTTCGTTGAACAGCTGCTGTTTGGCCAATTTGAGTAGCCCCCGGCCAATAACGTTCTGTCCTGTCCACGTTTCACCTATCTCACCGAATACGCAGGCTAAGGGCCAATCTCAAGTGGTAGACCGACAATCGACGTGTCAGCGAATAAAACAGTAAACCTAAAGCCCTTGTGTGACAGGTCTATAGAAGCTCCAATACTGTGCTTCGGGCACGCTCCCGCTTTGTGTCTGCACCCCGGCCTCGGGATTTCTCTTGGTGTCAAAACTGTGCAAGCGGTCGACCTTCATAGACTACATTGGTCGGGGTAGGGATTAACCATGTCACGAAATAAACTGCCTCAAAGTGCCGTTTTTGCGGAGGCAGGTAATGTAGTCGGCTCAAGAAAGTCAAAGGTGATCACAATAGGACTTGGGATGAATGTATTGACCAATTGACTTTTCTATCATACACCTTAGTGTGATAAACAGCAGTCACGAGGATTTACTGTTCAATAATGGAAGCCGGCAACTTAAACCCCGGGACCTGGAGTGGCGAACCACATAAAGCCCTGCTAGGTTAGGCGTGGCATGGAGTGTGCAGGTCATGTCAGTCTTCGTGGTGGAGGGCCTCAGGATCAGTGTGATTTCTGGTTAGATACACTGAGTGATATAGCTGAATATCGTCAACAATAACCCTAGTGCATCTGCTCAAGTATTTCGAAACTGTCGTCTACCTGAATCCCCTTGCTTTCACTGTGAATCTACTTCCACCATTCTAATTCTTCCCTCTACTCCCTTGCCCAAGTGCGCATCTAAAACCGTGGCCTTGAAGTGCAAGGTTAATGGCTTTGAGAACAACAGCGTGGCGAACAAGCTGGTTTTCAATTATTCGTAATCATGCCATTACATAACATTTTGTATGACCAACAACGAACAAATAGGGACTGAAAGATTCGAGTTCTAATGGTTCATCTATAGTTCCAATCATGTGTGCAATCACTTAAACTTTTGACTCTGTGATCCATTTCACACACATACGCATACATATATATGTATACGTATTTAATGTTATGTAGTGGCATGATTACAAACAACTGAGGGCGAGCTTGTTCGCCACGCTGTTGTTCTCACTGTGTTCTGTGAGAATAACGAAACGTTAATGGCTTTCTTATCCGAAATAAAACTTAACTCTGCCATGGTAGCAGCGATTGATCATGGTTTGTTCGGCTTCGGGAATTGCACTTTACTGTCTCAAAAGATCCGAGTTCATTTTGGGAATCTGACAATATCAAAAAGTTCACTTGGTTGCACACGTGTTGGAGTGACTGAAGTGAGCCAGGCGGGATTAAGTGCTTGCACAAATTTCTTCTGGGCGCACAAGTGGGGAGGGGGTTGTGAATCCGAACACTTACGGCTTCGGCCGTGGCTAAGATTCGATGCTTCACTGCTCTCGATTGCCTACACCGAACCTTGTAAATCGATCGAAACGCGCACTTGCCACATCCACGTACTGTCTTTGTCCAGAGTGGCTACCCCGATTAATTTGTCGATATGGCAATGCTAAGAAATGAGGATCGGCCTAAGGAAATAGGAGCAGCGAAGAAATCTGTCCATGTGCATCTGCCATTTAAGGGGAGATACGGAGACGAAAATCGTTCACAGAAAGCTCACAAGTGCAGTAAGCACAACATTTTACGCTGCACAATTAAAACCTGTGTTCACATCTACACCGATTATGTGTTTCCAACTGAAGGACAGAGTGCCAGACTCTGCAGCCTCATTCTGTGTATACTCATTCACCTGTTCCTGTGGAACTGGGTACATTGGCCGCACGACCAGGCGCTTATCCCAACGCGTTCGCGAACACCACCCGACTTGGCTGAGGACTGGAACAATTAAGACAATTACAAGTGCGGTGTGTTCGCACCTCGTTGAGTCAAATCACTCGGTGGATGTGGCAAGCGCGCGTTTCGATCGATTTACAAGGTTCGGTGTAGGCAATCGAGAGCAGTGAAGCATTGAATCTTAGCCACGGCCGAGGCCGTAAGTATTCGGATTCACAGCCCACCCACCCCCCTTATGCGCCCAGAATAAATTTGTGCAAGCACTTAATCCCGCCTGGCTCACTTCAGCCACTCTAACACATGTGCAATCAAGTGAACTTTTTGACACTGTGATCAATTCCACACAATTGGACAATATGTCGGGAAAATATTTGTGCACTGGAGGCGGGTAATACTTCTCTGTTTCCTCGATCACACCACATGTATCTACATGGAAATCCTCGGTTCTTGAGAGTGATGATCTATATAGTCCACATGCGGCTGTCTTTTGGCCTCATCGGAAATCTGTCTCTCTTTTGTACTGTTGGAACTGTGGAATGTAGTTGAGTGACGAGCAATACACACGTGTTCCATCAACGCTGGATGCACATGAAATATTGATCATCCGTTCCGGCTCAAGTGCAGCTCACATATTGAGTTCCTCTTGTCATTCAAAAAAAAAATGGAAGTGGAAGAATATTTGTAATGATCAACAAAAGTTGTTTCGTCGTCCTCGTCAGGGCCCGTTTACAGTGCCCATTAATTTTGTGTCCCTGTCCCGGCTTGAGCATCAATACAAAGACCCTTGTGTCTGTAGACTGAGATGGAATTACAAAATAAATGTTCGGTTAGGGAGATGCTTTAAAACTGCAAGTTGTTCAGATTATTTTGTGCGTATAACGCCACGAATTCGTGTAATATATTTTACACAGTCGTGGATACCAAAATTGTTTGGCGTTTTCTGAAACTCTGGGTCGTGGAGGTTTTGTATCTTCTGTGAGAGTAAAATCTTCATTTGCCGTAAAATGACATCTGGAAGTAATTGTAAAAATGAGTTTTAAACCCACCGGACTAATTGATTCATGCATGTACCCTTTTTATATTCGATAATTCTGCAAATGTTCTCTGATTAGCTTTAATTCTGAGTGTTGGGCTCATAGCATCGATCCAACAGTGTTTACTTTACTCACATCGCCTAATTAAGTAGTATTCTACGGTCTTTTTATTTTCTTTGAAACAGCCCTGTCCGATTTATTCCTACGCATCATTAGCACCAGTTTAGCGGACAATCATACTAAACTGTGTGACATTACTGGTTATTGCTCGAAATCAGGATACTGTTTTTTTAGTTTGTCAACTGAATTGTTTCATTTCGATCAACGACGGTGTTGCGTTTTACGCCGATGGTCTAGCATTTACAGTCTAGGTCACGGCAGCCACCAATCGTGTTCGTCTGTGAAAACGACAGTGCGGCGAGTCGGCAATTTATTGACCACAAATCATTTGCCTGCAAAATGACTGGGTAACACGGGTTTGTCATCAGCTTGCTAAAACTGAACAGCTGATGTCAGCCCCAAAACTGGACAGTTTCCTGTCTGAGTGTCTGGAACTGTGAGCTGTTCCCACGATCTGGGTTAACAGCGCCAAAACCCAAAAATGCGGATGGTAACTGTCAATCCCGTGGGTTTTTGTGTATATGTTTACATCTACTAATGCTGTTCCGAATTGCTGTCGAAAACGTTGAGTTATCAGACACACTCTGCGCGTAAATACACAGGCCCTGGCTGGATATGGCAGTACCTGGTTTGTCCTCATCAGTTTTGGGGGTTTGTGTATTTTAAATTGCTGTGGTCGCTGCGAACAGCGTGATTCAAGTCCACGAATGATCGTTCATCTGCAATCTGGTTTTGGGTTGTTTTGATGACTTCAACCGTACTTTCACTCGCCGTCACATTTTGTGACAGAATGGATTCTTGTTTCAACTACGAGATTTAATCGTAGACCTACTTTTTATCAACTCAAAGTTTTCCGAAACACGTCGTTGTGCGAGTACCAGTTGAAATGGAGACAGAATGTCACTTCTTCTATAAGCTTTATTGCAATAGATTCGTTTATTTCTGTCTCTTCCCCTTCTTTTCATCCCCGTCCGCAGGAGTTGGAAGCAATCATAGATTGCAATCGATTATGTCATCGCATGCTGTCCGAACATCTGGATTTGGATAACTTTGATGCATTACTGCGCGAGGCCAACAACTTGGTCACTTCACCACTAGGAAAGATTACTGTGCACGTATTCTGGGAGTTGACCTATGATCTAGTCAAAAATTATTGTTACAACGATGCCACAAATCGGTAGGTTTTGTGCCGACGCAGTTCTGATCATCATGTTTTATTGTACTTGATACTAAGCACAAAGTATGATTCATATGTCTGATATAGCGTAAGCTGACAACATTGTACGGTCTAGTGAAGATCCAGATAAGTTGCGAGCTGTTCTGGATAGTTTCGGTGTCTGTTAAGCTGTGTTTGGCACGTTTTCTGCAAAACGCTGTCATAGTTTTGGGTTCATCCAACTCCCATCTGAGAGATAGTTAACAAAAATTTCACTAATCAAGCTGTTTTATCTCTCCTCACGGATGAAATTGTCGCATACATATAGTAGGCTTGATTCGCGTCGGCAAATCGACGGCACTTTTGACATCTCCCTGATATCTCGTTTGCCTTGAAGGGTCTAGTGTATGCCGCAGTAATCTGTTTGACGCTACTATCTAGGGGAAAGAGTGGGTGGAAAGGGAACGTAGGTTATCAATGTTGGACCATCAACTATTATGCTTTGGTATGTGGATTTAAAAGCAGTGGCCAGTAGACTTCCTGCCAGATTCCATTTTATTCCCTAGTTAGGGTCTTCGAAGCTAGCCGAATTAACGATTTTGGCAACTCAGTGTTATAAACAGTGATATTTGTGCATCCATTCCCTTTCTACCCTGATCTATTCTCACTCCCGTTGATCGCTTTTTCTCTCAAACCTGGTTTTCAGGTTTTATTCCTTCTCATTGTTCAATAAAATAAAACAAGCGAAAAATGGTCATTGGAACCAGCTGATAAAAACTGCTAGGTTCATTCGAGTCCCAACACACTGTCCTTTGAAATAGTTCAATTACCCGCAATTTTTTGACGATTGATAGCCGATTATCACTTCAGTAGTGTGGTGCTGCTCGTATTACATGTA
Source organism: Echinostoma caproni (assembly GCA_900618425.1). Taxonomy (NCBI): domain Eukaryota; kingdom Metazoa; phylum Platyhelminthes; class Trematoda; order Plagiorchiida; family Echinostomatidae; genus Echinostoma; species Echinostoma caproni. The sequence goes on along the minus strand of UZAN01000218.1, from coordinate 2,140 downwards.
GGTGCGGTAATTAATCAGTGCACATTGAAACAGTTTTTGATTGCTCACGATATCACGGAACGACCGCCGTGGAAGATCAGATTTCCTGTGTATCTGCAAAGCACGTGAACAAACTGTGGGATCGTTTGTTCAGATTGGTTCGTAAGAACGCAACCAGTCTATGTCAGATTACGTGTTTGGGTTCTCTCCTAATCGATTAGGTCTCTAACTATTTCATTTCTGCACTGCAGCATTCGATTTGTGGATTTGTATCATGTGCAGGATCCTTTCATCCATCGCTATCGGAAGCATGTTGTGCAACTTTTGATTTGGGCGACGAAGATAAGTACCTGTTCGATCACGAGTAGTAGTTTATTGATATTGCCGATAACTCCGGACCAGTTCATTTTTTCCAATTCTACCGGGTTGCGTCACCGTATGTTTTCCATCTATTTGTGGAAGGTCCGTTTAGGTTGCATCTGTTCGGATGCTGATGTGTATTTCCACACCTTGATAAATGTGCAAAGACCAGTTCCGACTGCCATAGTATCAATGCTATATGAAGGAAAGTGAACCTCACCTCAGCCATTGATGGAATAGTCAATAGCAAAACGCGGTAGAGTGATACTTTGAATCCGTGATCCGTTGGGGGACTAGTGCCCCCTCAGTTAAATTGACACAGCCCTTGTTGCTCAGTCGTACCGAAGAAGTTCGTGTGGCTCATTATCACGGACACTCAAGTAAACTGGCACGTTTTCCTTCGATTTTCCATTTTTCTACGTTAGTGTGAATAAAGTGAATTAATGTCAGTAAACTTGCGACTCGTGTCCAATCCTCCTCAGTTTTGTACGCACAAAATTCACTCTAACCGAAGTGTTAGAACGGGAAAAACCGCCAGCTGTGGAGCCTCATTATTTGTGGGGTAGCCGTTCCTTGAACACGTGCTATGAGACTATCTTCCGATTGTATCGCGGATTTGTTGGCTCTCCTCATTTCGGCGCAATATGTCGATTGTTGGGCTACAAAGGACTGTACATTGTCATCACGGAAGTGATGAAAGTAGCTCAGTCATTGGTGAGTCCTGATAATCTCTTTTGTTTGCGTTCTATGCATTTCTGTTGTAGTGGTGCTGGTGCTTCGGTTGCTGTCACTAGCGTTCGTCGGGTTTAATGGTCCACAAAGCTTCAACCTTCTAATGCAATGATAGATAGCTTCACTTTCTCTCCTTGAATTGCCTAACCGCTATCTGATGTGGTTTGTCGTGGTGGGTCGTTCAGCTTAACTTTCACGTTCCCGTAATTGTGATTATTCAACACAGAAAGGTGTGTAGCGAAATGGGCCGCGATTTGTGAGCTCCACTTTCTAATTGACCAAAAAGAGACTTTAGTCGAAACATTCACAAATAACTTGATTTTCCCAATCGATATTCACATAATTGGGGATGTAGGACAGTAAATTAGAAAATTAAGACAACCCAATATGCAGCAGTAATGCCAAGATACAAACACAGCTGATCTGATATATAACCGTGTCGGAAAATTCTGGTTCCATTTCATTCGGTAATCAACTTCGTTGTCTTCGGTCAACGCATTTGGTGTGAATGAACGAAGTCCAAGTTAGTGAAGAAATTGACGAACGCACTGTTCACAACGTTTACGCACCTCTTCCTCGTCTATACATTCGTTTCACATTTCCTTAAAATTTATTTCGCACTCTCACCTTAGTGTTTATTTAGCAACGATTAAGGTGGAATCAGGATCGCTATGAAGTTTTGCTACCAACCTCCCGATTACCAACTCATTCTTTTATAACATCGAAATTATGGTTAGTGCTACCGTACCGGCAAAATAGATTGTATACTTGTTATCCATTCTTGTGTAGTTGTTGAAAGAATATCAGGTATTTACTCCCGTCTGAATAGCAGAATTTTGTTAGTGCTGTTCAACTTACCATACATACATACATACATACATACGGCAACTCAGCCCACATTTTCCACTGTGGTCTTACTACTTAGAATGTTGTGAGTAGCCGAATACAGAATTTCACTTTCCTGAAAACGTAACAGCTGAATCAAACACTCCGGGACTATGTCCGTCGTCTGGTCAGGGCCATGCCACAGACACTGAAAATGCCATCTACTGCCAAAGGGTCAGATGCC
>UZAN01000217.1:0-12648 GCA_900618425.1 Echinostoma caproni | reverse complement strand
CGCCTACTGTCAACAGCCGAAGCGATCGCGATTCCGTTGAACCCTCCCCCCGTGTGCGTTCGAAACAGTCGGTCAGAGCTCTGAATTTACCATGACCAGCCACGAATGCCAGGGTTACATAAAGCCAGTTATCAAATGAGTGTCAAACCGTTTATGTATTTGATTCATTCAATAGTACAAATGACATTTGTAGAATGATTTGAACTGTCATACACCCCTTTATGTATTATCCATGGTATCCATACACACTCATACAAACACAGACATTATCTACGCCTGATCTATTTTCTTGAATTCTGTGATTTTGTTACCTACAAGAGTGCTGTATTTGGCTGATAAATAAGGCATCAGTAATAATTGTACTGTTGTTGAGGGATGACAACGAACGGACAAAAAGTCAATGGATTTTTCAGAATAACTGAAAACCACTTCAGAGTTGCCACACCAAGAAGTGTTGATGTACGTTGCCAATCAGCCTCCAGTTTTCTTCCTTCTATTTTATCTATCCTGCCGGTAACAGTCGAAATGATCTATCTACACGAAAGCATCCTTAACGTTTTGATTTAATCAGGCTTCTTGTATGCATACCACTTATGTGTTGGAATGGATGCGTGTTTTCAGCAAGGAAGTTAAATCCGAGATCTTTGCGAACGTTCGTACTGACCAATGACGGCACGGTCATCTTGGAAGGAGGGTTGCTATTAAGCGCATACTGCCATCCAGCACGCTTGCACCACTTGATCCAAACATAATTGCCAGATTCTTCAAGCATATTGTTTGTATGAGACACAGAATTAACAGATTTCAATCTACTCATATCCTGACGAGAGTGGGTATGAGTCCGAAACATGTTTGACATTCAGATAACCATAAAATCCAGTGAGACAACGAGCTCTCAAAACGTAGAATGGATGGATCTAGCAGGTCCAGATGAGGCATTTGTCAGTAATCTACAGATTCTTTGCACTAATTACACGCTTACTTGCAGGAATTGCTTTCTACTTTGGTTCCATTTGACCACAAGGGATATTATGTGATAGAAGGAGAACATTTTACATTACGCGACTCGGAGTTCCCTATGCACATTCAAACCAAATGCATTTTCCAACTGGGGGACAAAGTGCCAATTCCTGTAACCTCTTTCTATGTCCACTCATTTGCGTCTTCCAGTGAAATGGTAAGCACTAGCCGTATGACGTCTGAGCGACTCTAAAACAAACTTCTTTATTTGGGATTCATCAGTTATCCGTCATTCGGAGTATATCTTTGTACTAGAAAAACTGTTTACTCTTATCTGACTCCACTGGTTAGCGTAGGGTGTTTGAATGAACAGGTGATGAAATAATCCAATTAGCACAACTATCCAAGCCTGTTTTCTTCCCAGAAAACAAACGACACGATTTTTCAAGGAAAACGTGCATGACCTTACATTCCTTAAGCACAACAATGCTGAATACCATTTAGTGCTGTGTAAAATGTATCACATCGATTTTCCTTTTATTAGGTTATCTTATGCATTTAGTAGCCTGGAGGTGTAGAGGACAAACGTTTGCGAGCAGATCGGCCCCATTTCTGCATTCCTACAACGTATCTCTGAACCAATTATTGCGTTGCTATTCGCACGCCAAAGATGGAACTCACATTGTGATCGCCATACAAGAAACAACCGGCCTTTCTATTCACTGTAACTATAAATAAGCATAAGTTGAAGACAGTTTACTGTTGTAACACACCGTTCGTTTTCAAAATGATCACTGTAACTCGTTGTTTGACCATCTTTATGATTTGCGTGATTCTGACATCAAACTATGTGGGTAAGTGTAGCAAATCTAACCTGCAACCGTGTGGCCGAGTGTTTTTTAACGTTTTGGGTATCACACACATTGAGCTAATCGTTTTTCTGTTCTACCTTCGTGCTGACACATGTTTCTCATACTACCACGAAGATAGAAACGATTTTAGTTTGGTGTATTGGTCGTAATAGATCCCTTTTGTCTAACAGCTTTGCACTTCACTTTGGATTTCTAGTGCTAGTATGTCATTGGGTCGAAAGAAATCAATCCATAGTCTTATCTGTTCACCCGCTCTTCGATCTTTCTAACTTAGGCAGAAGGCCACAAAACTGAAGTCTATGAACTGGTCAGAAATATAGGGGAGTCGAAAGAGATGGGCAGACAGTTCCAACATTTCGAAAAAATTCGCATTTGAGTTGTAGATACCTGTGCCTGGTAATGTAGGATAAGTGATATTGATTGACAAAGACGGCATTTAGACTAAATCATCAAGCCTAATCGTTAGTTCATTCATTCAACCAAATGTTTGGGTGGCAATAAACTGCAGGTTAATTCTCAGTAGATCTCATTAGCGATACCTATTAATTGTTGCGTTTAGGAGCATTGATTTCGTTTGTTTTACAATAATACATCTAGTCATAACTATTATTTGTGACATAATCCAAAACTTCCATCCATAGATATTTGAAATCACTTCGAAATTTTCAGAAGTTAGGGCGACTCGGAAAAGACAAAAATACAGTGGTTTAAACTTCGGATTCTTCTGTGTTACAACGGTGCCGACGGATTACATCGGAGTTAACCGGAATCACCCAGACAAAGTTGCGTCAAAAATTGCATTCGTGAAAGCTGATTAGATCATCAGGGTAGCCAGCAGCCCCCACACCAGTCATAAATTACTGCAAGATGAATGCGGAAATTAATCGATCCTAACGGTTTGAAGCTTGGCAGACGCTTGTATTGGCCTGGCTTGGAAACAGAATAGAGTACAGTAGAGTGTTTTACTCGAATCGATTTTGGTTCATGGACGTACAGAATCAATTTACACATCATATAACTTGAGCAAAACGTCCATCATGAAGTTCACGGTGCCTCACGGGAACTGCTGACTCACATATGTCTTCCATTTATATTCTTTTTAGAAAGCACTCAGCCTACTCGGGGTAAAAGATTAGCGAACTTCTTTATTCCGAAACAGCCGACCACCTATCGCGGATCACCGTTTACCAGGGTCACACTATCCTGCCTCACGCGGACCCTTCCAGAAAATCACAGACTCGTGTGGTTGAAGAAGGAGGAAAATGGATTCATTCCAGTCGTGGAGAAAAGTGAGACTCCCTCTGAGCAATCTTTGGTAAGTTGATTTGCTGATAAATGAGTTCCAGAATTTAATTTCATGCATTGATTTCGATTTTGTTCAATATTGGCACTCATTCCTATTGCTATGCCTGTCTCCGTCTCCAGGTGATCATCAAAATTGAAGCCTAACGTCAAGTGGAGAAATACAGGCAATACATCCTGTATCTTTTCATTCGTCATAAGACGCAATCTGATTACTCGTGAATGAAGAGATTGGGCACGACGCAATGCTCCGTGCCTAATGTTCGGTTGATCAACGCAAATACCAGATCATAATATTCCATTGACAGTGTTTCAAGCTTCTTACAAGGTTTCTGTCCAACTAGTTGAGCTGGTTGGTGGTAAATAAAAGCTTTTGGATAAGAACACATTAAGGGAATATGTATGCATGTCCGTGTGTGACTCCACACATATCAATTAGTGCAACTTTATTCCACTGGTTTATGCAGTTAAACCAGTTTGGATTTCTGATACAAGTCAACATTTCGTTGAATACCAGCTTTAAAGTGTAAACGACTGGTACGCAAACACCGTGGGATTACAGACAAATTCAAGTGAAGCAAGCACCGAGATCCTAGAAAAACTCAGAATTACAAGTGGCATTTCTGGAGTACGAAATGAATTATGTCTCCGTTGAAGTAAGGGGCAGTGAGTAACTTTAGTAGTTTGGAGTTTGTAGCATTTCTACGCCGAAATCATGTCTCTTCAGGTTCAGCGATTCTGAATGGTATGTGATCCGAAGGATTAGACTGTCTTGTCTCATGTTGCACAGTGCACTCGTCAACTATATTGTATGAATACTATTCTTAGTGGACGTCCGAGAATCTTATGATCCTTATCATTGTATCACTGTTTTTTTGACCTAAATGGTTTAACAATTTCATGCACACTTTGACTGAATGTTCGTTTGATTAATGCTCAACAGAAAAAAAGTGGCAAGATGCTTAAATGCACGAATGCTCAGTGGACTGATTACTGTACCAAATCACGAAACATAGGGTCATACTGAAACACAAAGGGCAATTAAAGTAACAATAGACCAGTGGTGTACTTTTGTACTTGCTTGAAGTTGTCTGTGTTTAGAGCGAGTAGAATATATTAAGACACATTTGGATGATGGGGCGTTAAAAGCGTGATAGTAGTCCGGCTGCATTTTACAAGCAAATCTATCACAAGCCTTCGTGTGCTAGCTAGCTGCCTTTGTTATGAATGACGTGAGCTCTGTGTGCGAACCACAACACACTGATAAATGTCTGAAGAATCTGGAGGTTCCAAAAATGTCTTTCTGCAATAGACTGAAAAGATTACTGGCGAGGCATAGAAAAGGTGTCGTAAACTGCAGGCAGTTACAAACTGTTTTATCACTATTTACGTGCTCTTTGGATGATTAAGAATAACGGTCAAGGATTTGACTGATATTTCCCGGCTAAGAGGTTGTAGCAGTAATGAACAATGGCTGACATGCCTCGAGATAACTAAAGTATGGTTCACCCTTACAGAGAGAGAACATAAAGCACCATCGCATTTAGATGGGTTCATTGAAAAGCTCTGTGCAGAAGATCACTAGTTAAATTGTGCGATACCAGGGTTGATCGTAAGGAAGATAAAGTTACAGGGATACAGTGCAACCAAATCGATGTCATCAACAAACGTGATCGTTGTAAGCAGCATGGAAGTTAAGCATGTGAAAAAATAGTAAAGGAGATAAAATATCACCTTGGGGAACCCTTAAATTAGAAGATTAGGCTAAATAGACTTCCCACAGTAGTGTGCGTGGACTATCTTTGAAAGAAAAAGTAGTCACTTCGGTACGCAGATTGACCCACGGTCTACAATAAGAGAAAGAAGCTTATCTCAAATCTTCAAAATACACTGTTGTAGTCGGAAAGGTAGACTAATAAAGTTTCATAGATATTATCAAGCAACGAGACGTTGGATTGTATTAAGGAAAATAGAGCTTCGAGAGCGTCTAGAATCATGAAAAAGCTGACTGCAATCGTTTATGTTGCGTAAAAATATCTCCTCATGCATCTTCGGTGTGGTCGGGGTACAAGCAATGGGAAGAGATTTAGTGGAGCAATCCTTGAAAGTTTTTGTAATGCTGGTCTTCCTCCTGCAATCCAGTGTTGAACATATTCGAAAGGGTATTTTATAATGTACCGGCGCGTTTTATTGACAATATGTTGGAAGTCACAAGATACTCCAGTTTTGCGGGACTTGAGAGAGGTTTTGTTTCTTAATACCTTTTTATTGATTAATTCACGCAAAGAAGTGAGACTGATCCTTGGGGTAAATCTAGTCTTGGATCACACCGGAGTTAGCTGTTCTGATGAATCCGCGATTTATATCTCTAGTTTCCACGGATGGACTGTGCAGTGGAAGGGGGCAAACTGCTTAATCATTCTCCAGATTTCTCGAAGACCTCTTTGTGTAATAATATGTCGAATGTGTACCATATACATTCGACTTATGTCAGTCTATCAAACTGTTTTATAATTTTTGTCAACCTGTTGTCCTTAGATATATACAAGTGCTTTTTGACCTAATCGTTTCAAAAGGAGACAACAAAAACGAGTAATTGGATGTGAAAGATTGATTGAGTTTGACGTTCAGCCCGGAAGAGAACGTGATCAAGTTTTTCAAATGGAATGTATTTAAAAAGTGGGGATCCAAATGGTTAAAATCACCACACATCACACGAAGAGAATTATCCACATGATTCAATAAAGCCATTGAAAAAGAATTCCTAAACTGGGAACAGTCGTCTGTGAACCGTATGTAAAATGTTTAGGAGAATAGCCTAACGGGAATATCCTGGCTTGTATTCATGAATGAATGCGAAACTGTAAAGGGAAGAGTGAAGAAAAACCTATAGTAGAACTAGGGCACCAAGCGTCTTTTTACATGATATTACCTTCTTCATCCCTTGGGGCTGTTACGGGTTCATTTACGAGGAAGATGGTAAAGCCACCAAATGTAAAAGACATTCGTGATAGTCTCGTCTAGAGAGTTATTCTGAAGGAAAACAATTCCTGATTTGTAATATTCAATACTTCCAACGAGGTCACTGACCTCTGCGAGATTTGTAAGCGGGGAACCGGCACAGTAGTCAATAGTAATGGAAAAGCACATAGGGGAGATATGTTCCCTATGGGAACACGCTTTATAACCGTGGAAATAATTCCAGTGACGTTCTTCGGGGAAATTTTAATGTTTTGTCTTTATTTTACGCACATTTTCCCAAAATGAAAATTTTCGAACTGGAATTCACAAACCATAGATGTATTTTTATCCCATAGGGATATTTCGTGACCGGTGTCATCAACCACACCTGAAGGCATGTATACTGTAAAACCACTAAATGACCGTAAAAAGCAAAGCCTTTCAGGGTTCATAGTCGTATGCTATTTTTAGCGAGTTTTAGAATAACGCAGACGAATTCGTGGAATTTGTGATAACATGTTATCGACATGTGAATAAATCGGAAACCAAAATGGGTCCTCGTGGAGCTACATGACGGTCTTTAAAAGAAAAGGCTGCAAATCAGAAACACCCATTGAAATTCCCGTGGTCAGAAGAACGCTTCGATACTCCCAAACACTCAAACACGTATTTGCAAATTTCCTCTCCTTAACCTTGAGAGATACAGGTTTTCTCTTCATCTAATATCCACCTTGTCACTCACTTTCCAGACAATCAGAGTTCCGGCGAGACCATTTACAATGAAGTACAAATGTCAGATTCAGAACAACGAGAAGGTCGTTCAAACACGAAGATTGAAAGTCCTTGTAGATCGTGAGTTTCCTTCAAACAGTTAAATTGTGAATACATCTTAAAGTGGTTAATTGTATACTAGGCTCAAACACGTGTGGAATTATTTTCACTGAAACTGTGCGTTATGCCTGGAATAATGACATCTCGTTATTCTAAGCTTTCCACTCAGGACAAGATATTCCGTGTGTCCTAAATCGAGCGGAAGCGATTTAACTACTTGTTGTGGTGTAGAGAAATTTCCAAAACCGAAATCGGTATTAAATTTATCATTGGGGATAGAACGGTTTTTGGTGGTATGCCTTTGGTAGCTTTTTGACCAACGGTCAGTTTCCATAAAGATCACAGAAGGTGCTTTAGACAATGTAACGGTGCAGAATATACACCAGTTGTTCTGAGCTCTGCCGAAGTTGTTTGAAGCAACCACCACTTTTCTGGAAATGAAGATAAAAGAGACGCGGTTAGACGGCCAGGTATTCCACGGAAGTAATATGCATTTTCCCTCTGTACGAACAGGGAGTTGGCCAGTTTTAGTAGCATAGAAATACCCTAAGATTATTGCTGACTCAACTATGTTATCAGATAACCCTTTATGTGAATTTCTTTAGAAGCGTTACCCATCTAAAATGGATTGATATCCATAGCAGATGATTACTAGACTTCAATGGCCGATGTAACTCCAATGTTTCAGGCTGATGTATTTTTCCCCACCGGGCTTGCACATCTGAATGTTTTCTCACGAACAAACATTTTGAATCTGTCCCAAACGGTCACAATCTGCAAATAGTTCAGCCATGTATGTTGCTGCGGTACCACCCCATGGCCTTTGCCTGGCAACTATAACATATATTTTTAAATGTATAATTAAGTATATATATGCATACATACAGTTTAAATGTATTCCGATTACAGTCTTTTTGGTATTAAATCTATCAAACTTCACTCTTTGCAACTGGTCAAACGAAACAGAGGACCCTGTATTTCGATCGGGACAACCAACCTTTTATGTAGTACATGAAGGTGAAAAAGTCAACTTGGGTTGCGCGCTAGTGCCCAGTGAAACCGCACGCATGTTCCGATGGGTGTGGATACCGAGTCCTGGTGACCAATTCAATGTGGACGCTGGGATTTACGACGACAAACAGATCAGATCAGTAAGCAACAGTACATATTAGAGCAGTGAGGCTACGTTGTCGTGAATTGCTGACCATTTTCAAAAACAGTCTATCCATCATCCCAGTTTTATAACATACTTTACAATTTATCCTCTTATTTGCTTAAAGTCAAACGAGACTGTCTCTAGTGTAACGCAATTCATTCGGAACACTTGTTTTTCTCGCCGAAGGTTATTGTGTGAATAACCTTTTAATTTCATGGTGAATATTTGACCTTGCAAAAGTATGCAAAATGTTTGACAAGGGAGTTTTACACCAGTTTTGTGAGAATAAACCGGATGATGGAAGAAACCTTGAACTCGACTCACTCTGTTAAGACAAACTGAAATGGCTCATTCAAATGAATATAAAAAGTTAGCTTCATATATTTTGCAAAATTCTCTGCCAATGTGGCAATTTTCATGGATGCGGACAATGTTGTATAAGGCTTATAATGGTGTGAATAGACGTCACAAAATTTCTAAAGTTTATTCTACATCAGCTATTACTGAGAATGACGAAGAGTATTGTAACATGATCACGACGATGATAATTGATTGCAATACGACTTCTACTAATAATAATAGTAAGCTACATTACTTACTATCATTTCTATTGCAAGTATGCTACTGAATTCACATGAGCCTATGGTGCGCACTAAGATTTCCTTTGATTGTAGAAATTTTGTAGTTTTTACTAATGATTTTGTTCGTCACCCATCTTACAGAAACTCTCAATGGTTTCGAAATCTGACGAAGGAGAATATGTTTGTGAAATCGCCACCATGTCAAAACGCTTCGTTCAGAGGTGGATGAAGTTGACAGTTCTAGGTAAAATGAATCTATTTCAAGTTAGCTCTTTCGTATGATTGTTGATAAATGCGTATATGTGCTTATCACTCTGCTTATCTTTCTATCTGATTCGGGAAGCCTTCGATAAACCTCGATGCCTAACAGGTAATGAACATCAGTTCTTATATGATAGATAAGAACGGTTACTCGGATGTGACTGCAAGCTTGTTATTTTTTTCATTTTATGTTGTAGTTTTCCCCAGAACGTAGATATTTTATCATGAATCTCGAAATTCTTTCGAATTCAAGTACGCTTCGTATATACAATCGTAACGGAATATTTTGTAGGCTGTTTTGTATACCATTGATCTTTCTGATTCATTATCAGTTTATGCAAACAATAGCCATGCACTTTCGTGCTACGAAGTTGTTTGCCAACATTTCATAATGAGATGAGAACTCGGGCACAGTGGGAGCAGGACAATGTAGCATGCATGGCGAATTTGTGCCAGATACTGTCAGAACACGTAATCATTCCACATCCGCGGTGATTTCTCCAATGTTCTCCAGTACTTATCAATCAGAAACATGAACCCGCTCGTTTGAATGCATGTATATTGCGTGAATTTGAAAGTAGCTATAAGTTGGAATACTGTAAGCGATTTTAATGTGCAAATACACAGTTTAGGTAATCTAAATTTAAAAGGATATTCTTTATATGCACGAGTGCTACAGTCAGTTATAACACAGTGCTGTTAGTTCAGTCGAGATCTGTTAATGTTTGGGGACGGATTTGAAACTCACGATACATATTTCTCATCATCATGTTCCGTAATTTTTTTTGAAATTGGCAAAAAATAACTGAAGGCTGAAGAAACCTTGTTCTATACAAAATAAGGCTAGATAAAATATATGAAGCTGCAGGCCAAGCGGAAAAACTAAACCATTTATGCTCAAGGCGGATTGAATACCATCAACACACAACCCATTCCCACCCTCACCCCTTCTATTCTGTCGTATAACAGCTCTTTGATTCTTTACATCCCCCTGCTCTAAAATTATAATATTAAAAGGAAACAAAACAATAAGGAAGAATTAAAAATATTAATGATGAAAATGTGAAGCATTAGCCAGTTTATTCGTCACCAAACTGTTTACTTTGAATATGCGGCGCTAGGATAATCCAGAAATAAAAACCTCGTTTTACTTGTTAAGGATATTTGACTACTTCGACTTGTCAGAGGTTAAACGGTACTGATACACAGTGAAACACATCCGCAGATATACTTCTTTCCATCACCTACACGGGATCCCCAAACACCGGAATAGCATTAGTATTGTAATCTGCTTTCTGAGCACAACTATGTTAATATCATCGCTAGAGTTACTCCTAAACTGGCTTCCCTCCTTGGTAATCATCGACAACACAATGTGAGATCGTACTTGAATACATTTGATTTTCTTGTTGACACCAGCGTGTAAACTACACACCAATGAAATATCTACCGCTTGTCAAATTCAACCAACGCAGAAAATCCCGTTTTCAAGCCAAATCAACAACGGGCATTGACTGCAGTCAGCGGCCATCCGGTGTCACTGTCATGCCATGTAAATCCCGGGACTAGAGTGTTTACTACTAGTTGGAGCTGGGAGGCGGATCCAAGATATCCTTTTACTACCAAACTGCCACCGACCTTGACTGGATCTGTCGAATACGTGAGTTTGCACAAAGCGCTGGGTGGCAATTACGAGTTAGAAGATAGACTACTCTACCCTAATATATAGTACGGAGCAGTTTTCTGAGAGGCTAATTTGCATCTAATAACTAGAGAATCATCCCACCTTCGTGTCCCGTGTTGATACCCGTCAGCGAGCCTGTCCGCTTTGTTTTCTTTTTCTAAACTTCAATCGGTTAGTAAAACAAGACTCCTAATTCTAAGCCCTGTTGTAGAATAAAATAACTCAGAATATACGCCAGCTTATGACGCTTGTTACTTATTGCAGGAGAATCAGAAAAAATAGCCTAATGTACAGTCTATTTACTGTCTTAAAAATGGTTTGTTACAATTTTAGGCAATGTGCGTGTATGGGAACCTCGTTAGAACAACGCAACGGTCTGCGTGTAGACTTCATCTCCATTGAAATGGTTCCGGATTACCAACAGAGTGTACATGTATTTGAATTTCATTCTAACACCTAACTGCACACACCTTGTGAATTAGGCTGGTTTGAATGAACAAAATGTGAATTGTCACGAATGTATTTCTTATATGTGGTACATGAAAGATGAAATGGAAGTTAGGCCGAACTGTTCAAGCTTCTATAGAGGGCGGATGATTCGTTCCTATATAGCTACACTCCACAAGCACTGATGTAGGCACCTAGGCTGGTGATGAAACGTTTGAAAACAAATTGTCAAGCTCGGCGAACAGGCAAAACGGAAATTATGTTGGGATTGTGAAACGTTCAGTTCCTCGATGGGATTCGAACCCACGCATGGACACCGCCTACGCTTTTGTACAAAGCACGCTCTACCAGCTGATCTACGAGGCCACATCGATGGCACTGATCTTTTCACATTCAAATTACCCATTCACCTTACATAGGTATATGGCATCCACCAGTTCGCATGTAAACTGACTGCTCTAACAGGTTCTCCTTAGAATTCATCAGATTCCACCGAATGAACAACTAAGGCAAGTTTACTTATGCGAATGATTGTTTGACAGATCAAAGTCTGAATCTCACCGAAGCTACTGAACTTTTCACAATCCCAACATAAAACTTCAATCTGCCAAACAACCAGTTGCACAAATGGAAATTAGTTCACCCGAGCTACGAAAACCGATATTCAATATTTTCTCTACACTACAATCTATCCGTTCAAAATCCAACTGTGACCACTGCACTAGATCTACGTTTGCATAGGCGCTAGTGACGTCATTGACATTCATGCTTCATTCCACAGCCAGGCGTTTTTGGTAGCTACCTGAGAAAGGTCGATAATTTAGAAATTGCTTAAGTGGAGTATTTTAAATAGTCAAGCACATCAGTTCAAACACTCATATTTTTTCCCTCTACGAACAGAATATTCCGGCTGTTTCGAAGGTAGATGAGGGTGAATATTGGTGCATCGTTAAAACTGAACAGGGCCTGGCGAAACGACGGATTACTTTGAAAGTATCCGGTAAGTAACAAGAACCTGTACGGGTTCCAAAACCGAGCAAAGGTACCATTTATGTTGTGAATTTACCGAGTACGTCAGACATATCTACCCCTAACCTGACGCATACATATTCTCTGCAATGATATTTTAGATCATCCGGTCTTGGTACCCAAGCAACGGTCTGTCTATGAAAGTTCCGTTGGCGGTAGCGTTAGGCTTTCGTGCTCAGTGACAAACCACATTCCGATGGAAAATATTACTTGGGAGAAGACGCAAGTAAAGAAAAATGGTGAACGAATAACAGTACCCATCAAAGGAAACGGCCCAGAGCTGGTAAGTTGATAAACAACTATCTGCAAACGTATTTGCTGATGATAAGTGTATGAGATTTTAAAAAACGTACAATTCACTGTACGATGAATGAACTGTGCCACCAACAACACGGTTTCCGGCCGGGTCGTTCATGCCTATCAAACCTGCTACTTGCACGTGAATGCTGGACTGAGGACAAAGCCAAAGGACACGAAACGGACATCATCTTCGTGGACTTCAGCAAGGCATTCGGCAAGGTGCCACATGACCTCCTTCTGCGAAAGCTGTCCAACCTAGGTGTA
>UZAN01000216.1:0-12651 GCA_900618425.1 Echinostoma caproni | reverse complement strand
CTCGATTGGCCGTGGCCATCTCCTGTCCTGTGCAAACTGACTAACTGACTGACTGACTGAACTGAACGGCGCAGCTTTTAAACAACGGGTGAATATAAGATTGTGGACCTCTACCTTCGTTGAAGATGCCACGGTAGTTTATAACATAGGACATGGGACGAAAATTTTGGCGAAGAATGAAGGAATCCGAAGAATGTCATCGAGTGGGTCAGAATGGGCGGCGGTACTCCTATCATAAGTGCCACCTTGAGCCCTAGAGAAAATAGTAAGGGTGGGTCGTCACCGAAGTCCTTAAATAGTAATGCATTAAACCCTGAAACTGTTCTAACAGCTGGAACTGCTGATAAACCAGTGGAGGAAAAAAAGAGGAGAAGAAACCCTAAGAAGCTATTATGTGCGCCTAAAACTAAGACACCAGGCCACGCGCATCCTCAGGACATATGAAACCAATCCCCAAAAATAGTGGCCTCCGAAATAGTGGCTCACCTCGTCGCATTAGAGCAGGTAAACAGGAGGTGAGAGGTTGAGATAACCCAACTCAAGAAGTCAAGTGACGTAGCACTTGGCAGGAATAGAAATGTGGTATCCCGGAGCCCACAATGAAAGAAGGCAGACAAAGGGACCGAGCAATGAGGTACCACATTGTTAACTTGTTAAGAATAGTGAAACTGCCAGGATAAATAGCCATTAAGAGAGTCCTGCGCCTGGGACGATGGACAGGGATGGGAACGGAGCAGGGTAAACCCCCCAGGCCTGTCCTTGTTGAATTCGCAAACCCCAGACATCGTGACTGGTTCTTTCAATCCTCTGGAAAGATAGGTCTTAGCACAAGAGGTCAGGTGACTATCCGGCTAGATGACGCGTCCCACGGTCCTTAAAAGGACTGAGAAATTACGCGGAGATACGATTATTCTTTCAAAATAGGAGAACCCCGATGGGATGTGTGCCTCCACGTGGAGCATCCTGGGTGCACTTCGTTGCTCCGTTGGACGTCTGTGGGGACTGGTCAGGTATCACAGGATGGAAAGGGCTTTTGCCAACCAAGCGTCCAGATTCTTGCTTCGTTAGGAAGGTTGCTTCTCCCAAAGCTTCAAGCTCGTTTCATTCGCTGTCTCGCAACTGTTTTCGGCAGGAAATGGTACCGGTACGATATCTGTAAATGAGATTAGTTGGGAAAACAAGAAGCATTTCATCCCTAAACAGCCTCAGACCCCGGTTTTATCCTACCTTTGGGTCAAAAACATCTCCAACTGCATCTTAAAGTCGACTGTGGTCGCACATACCATCAGGTGCGGTGGCAGTTTATTCCATCTATCAATCACTTTGTTCGTATAGACGATAAAACGCACACCGAGGCTAGGCCTTGGTTTTAAGAGCCTTAAGCTGTGCTCCCAACCCCACCCCCGGTGGCTTCTACCGTCCTTCGAGTGAACAAACTTTCAGTCAGTCGTTTCATTATCCCAAAAGGTTGCGTGCGTTGTGGGTTATTGTACTACTCGGTTGCTCGGTCCAGAGTGGGCATTTTCAAGAATGCACTATAGCCTTTTCGCAATCGAACGCGGACTGCAAGGCAGCAGTGATGTTCCAGATGAGCCGGTGACCAATCTTGTAACAACACGTTACACTTTAAAGGCACAAAAGGCATGCCAAACATGGTTACGCTGGCACTAAAGCTGTTCAGAAACGCTTGCGAATTTCCTGGGTCTTCACTTAGCAGCAAAATATCGTCTGCATACTTCAGATCAGACAGTCTACCATCTGGGACCAAATCGATTCCACTATCCTCGCACGAGGATAAGTTTGTTTCCATAATCAAGTCTATAACAAAGTTAAATAAAAAAGTTGAGAGAGGGCAAATCTAACGAACACCACTTTCCATGGTGAACTCGACCGAAAAAGACTCGACTTCAGCTATTAGTATAAGGGAATTGTAATATTGATGGAAACTTCTCGAGCACACCAGAGTTTGGAGCTGTTAACTGAGTCGAAAGCGGCTTTCAGATCGAAGAAAACAAACGATGGGTCTATGTCGGTCCTCCAGATTTTGGCGAAGAGTGCAGATGTGGTCTATTCAGCGTTCACCAGGTCTAAACCCAGCCTGGTTCCCACACATGCTCACTTCACGTGCGGCAGACAATCGACGGAGTATGATGCCAGCGAGAAGTCTAAAGATGATATTGATTAAACTAATTCCTCTGTGGTTTTCACTAGAATATCTGTCACCTTTCTTGTCAATCAGTAAGATGACCGATTCACACCATTCAGTTGGAACCTCTTCCCTCTCCCACATTGAGCCCAGGGGATTTATTAACTCCGAAACCAAGGCTGAACCTCCATCCTTAAAAACGGATGAGGACAGCCCATCTGGGCCGGACGCCTTATGCCTTTTGATGTAGCTTATTTCCCAGGAAACCTCCATTTCAGATGGAGCACTGGCATCAACAGGCAGTATTTGCCCCGTCGCGGTGGGAGGTGATAGGTCAGATGCCGATGGGATCCAGTTGAGATTAGCCTCGATCGGAAAGTTTCGCTTCTAAGGATGATTTACTACAGTCGCCGACATTGTATCGTGGGTTCCCGTTGTCGGTGGCTTTTTGCGGTTGTTTGCTAGGCATGAGGAGAATTTGACTCGTGAAAGGCATGGTCCATATCCGCAGCTGTTGACCAGTAAGAGTGAAAGTCTTGAATCGGCCTTCTCCAACCGTAACTGATGACAATGTCGCCGATTTAGGTCCAGCGCTATGAAAAGGTCGGCGGTTTCCATGTAACGCGGTTTCGTTTCTTGTGTGAGAAGTTGGTGCTTGACAGGAACAAGCCGTGGTCAGCGCAGAGTTGAAGTAGGCGATCTCCGTTGTCCGTCCAGTTGGCTGGGAGAGCATGTGGTCTACTAAGAAGCCTTTCTGATTCGTTCAGGTATTACACTTGAGCGATTACTACTACTTTCGTTGATCGAACACGAGTAATTAAGAGAGGTCCTTGTAGAGTTCATCAGGTGTACTGAAGTCGGTCGGTGCATACACCGATACGACGAATGGGCATCGACACTTCGTTCTGTAGCTGTTGAGGAATGTTGAACGGTTGAGACACACTGTAAAGTCGGCTACTGACTGGAATCCGGTCAAGAAGCGAGCGCTCAGTCTTGGCACTTAGCGCAATCCCGATATCAGCAACACTGCGAGCTTCGGATGCCGAGTCACCTGACGCACACAGGATGAAGCGTGACGCTGAGGTTGGATCAGGAGAGCGCAGGGAGATAATTGAAGTATGGTCTTGTATGCGTGTTTCGGAGACAGAATTATCATTATTATATTTCACACTTGTTTGAGGTCAGACTGTGTGCCAAGCAAATCATGGTACAATCATCTTTATAAAAAAGAAAAACTTTCCATAATTGGCTTGTCGGCTGAATACTGCCAGACTGTCAAGGCCAAGGCAGGTGAATTTTCTTGAGGAATACACAACCAGAGCCTTCAGCTAGCCAAAACCTGACCCGCAAGGCAACGGGGCGGTGTGAAAACCGCAGTTCATTGGGAGCCGGTGTCCAGTTTATTGGATCATACGTCCTTCGGACGGGGTCAAACGTCCAAGGTGCCCAATACACCTCAATGTTCAACTGAGCCGGTGACCACTGCCACAACCCGGAAGATGTGTGTGGTTCGTACGCCTCCTCTTGGTTGGTTTGTAATCAGGGTTTTTGGCCAACTCCCTTAGGTGAACTAACTGTGGTCCACCAACCCGGTTATAGCCTCGAGTCTCGGCTTTTCGACATAGAATATATCTAAATGGAAGGTTTCAAGGATTCTATCTAAGGCAGCTTGTTGACCAATGTGGTAGAGCTTGCGTAAATTTAACGCGGCCGAGTGGAAAGGGAATTTCAGCTTCAAATACCGTATAACTTCTGATTGTTTGGCCTTGCTGTTAAAACTCTGAGTGATATCCGATGGGTCTCGTAAATAGGAGGCATCTGAGATTATTCAGGATCAAAAAGAAACACTAGACCAATGGGAAAGAGGTTTTCCCAATTGGGTGCTTAAGACTTTATGACACGACATACTTTACGGCAGCCCACGCAGACGAGGTTTTTCTTGAGGAACCCTAACCGGAGCCTTCGACTCAAAAGTCTGACCCACAAGGCAGCGGGGCGTAGATTCAACGCGGGAGCGAGACCGAAGCACCCGTGTGGAAGCTCCTAGAAACCTGCCACGGATTAGTGTTTTGTTCGCTGGTGCGCTAATTGTCGGTCCGCTGTTCGGGATTGACCATTAGTTTCATGCACCCAATGAGACATACGGAACGTAGACCAGACAGCACCTTATTGGTTGGGGCTACCTGGCTTGGGCGGGCGGTGACCGTCCAATGAAGTACGAAAACTTCTCCCACCGTCGAGAGGATGCCCAAGGTACCCCACTCCCGTCCATCTAGTGGGGTTTTCTTAATCGGTCAACTGCCCCTTACCCTGTTTATTTGCTGGAGAAACCTCTCACGGGGAGAGCATGAATCGCCAAAAGAAGCCACTAGGTGCCCAAGCAGCCTTGTGATCTATATCCATTGAGCTTTTAGGCAGAATGGGATCTGCGGCTAAGAAACCATTCTGTATTGCTCGCAGTCAGACCATCACACCACGTCAAGGTGTAGTTCCATGGGGATAGATCTGCAGGATAGTGCACCACAATTTGCACCCAAGTGTTTTTCATTGTGTAATGCATTTTTCTGAACTTTTTCTCTGAACTTCTTTAAACACGTTTATCTTGTAGTTTGCTGCGTGATCGAACTGAATTTTCCATCTCCCTCACAATGAATGTGTTCACAATCGTCTACCTGGTAAGCGGGGCTTGATTATTGTTCTGAATTTGTACGAAGGTTTTTAGTTTGTATGCATGTGTTGATGCACGCCATACGTCGAACTGGGCCGTCTTAGTGGACACTTCGCGATTCTGGTTCAATTACCGGCATTTATCAAATGTACTAGCCTTGTACCGCCATGTCAAGCGGTTAGGCATACCAGACAGGTTTGTTGTGATCAATAATCGCTAAAATGTTCACTATGCAGTCGAATTATTCTCATGATCTCCGATGATGCTTGCTGTAATGCAAGAAATCCTCGTCCAGGTAATCTTTCAGGCATTATGGAAACGGTGTTTTATTTGATTAGGCAATATTTATAACAATCCTTACAATCGTGTGAATCTGTATGGTGAATCCATCGAGATCGACTATCGCGGTAATGAAGCTACAGTGGAAAACTTTATCCGTGTATTAACGGGTCGTTTGCCGCCTTCCACACCGTCATCAAAACGGTTAGATACGGATGAGTACAGCAACATTCTGATCTATATGACAGGTCATGGCGGTGATGGATTTCTGAAGTTCCAAGATGACAGTGAACTTACCAATAGTGAACTGGCGGATGCAATCGAGCAGATGTGGCAGAAAAAACGGTACGTACGGGTTACTAATCTCGTGTCAGTCATATCGCTTTGTTCACTTGCAGTGTGAATGTGGCAGACGAACCTGGGATGGCATTCATAAAGTTCATAGATGTTTTCTGGAAATCCCTGCTTATTTCTTCCTTTTATTCTGAGTAGACAAGAGGAGAAATTACAATTGTCAGCTTACAAGTATCCAGCTTCGAACATCCTGTAAATATTCTGTTTCGATGCTCAAGGTTCTCGCTTTTGCACGGTGATTTGAATCCCGAAAGTTAAAGCAGGTTATTTCGTTCAGGCTTTTGACGGTGAATTTCCAGTTCCCTTTAGTTAGAAACACCGAACGACAGTACTGCAATTTTGTCCAGAAATTGAGCAAAATAAGTGATTACAACAGAAATGTGAGGTCTTCTGTAGACTTTTGCTTGTGTATGTGTGTTTTGATTGCGTCACGGATGTATGTTCTCTGTAGGTAGATTAGATTTGTTTCGCATTGTCCACCTATTCTTGTTTTGAGATTTCTCATCTTTTGGAGGTCCTTCGTTTTGCCACGATCATACATTAATTTGATCATGAAAACCTTTTATTAGATAAGCTCACCTGATTGTGCGGTAAGTTCATCAGAAAAGAGTGCATTGCTCATGTAAATCGTCTTCTTCAACAATAAATTGTGTGATGCCTACTACAAAAGTACAAATATCAAAAAAATTTGATCTTACTGATTTATGTTTTTGTTCGTAAAGTGTTTTTGGTTACGGCAAGTGATATGTGATGTCTTTAGCAATCATGCCATTTTTTATCATTTCACCTCTAATCTCTTTCTCTATTCGGTAAAATGGCATAAACTTTAGAGTTAATCTTTTCAGTTTCTTACATAACGATTTTTTCCTAATAATCAATTGTATGGAGTTTTCTAGATGGAGTGGCCTAGCGCAAATGTGGACCTTTGTTGATCCGGTCTATCTAATTCTTGCTACATGAAAGTCAACGTTCATCAGAATCGAGTAATGGCATGCATACCTGTCATTAATGGACCGTACTCCCCAAACTCAGTGCTGTCAGGGAACCTGAGTCTTAAGAGAAACGACACCTAAATAAACCTGATCTGGGGTGCGGTGGGGCATCGGTTGTGATTGATAGATTACGTACCATGTCTCCCTTCCAAGTTGTCAACTGTAATGATTATCTCTGAGATTGACAATTGAACAAACGTGGATCAGTTATTCATGTTATCTCCGATGTGGCACCACAAACGCCTTCCTCTCAGCAGTTCCGGAATTGAAGTCCCGAATGAGTTTGTTGATATAAGCTCTGAGGCCTGGACAAGCCGGGGATGTTGTGTGAAGATCATTCAAATTCACTAACCTTTTTCAGGCCAAGCAAAATCCTACCGGTTCGCCAAGCATCTTCATCAAGTGTCTTTACTCCGGTTATCTTGTAGTGTAACGGGGATTTCGTGCGAATGGTGCCCCAACATCGCTTGGCTTTTTGTTCAAGGGTGCATCCCTAACGTTGACACAACGAAGGATGACCTACAAAACTATTATTTTGCAAAGATGCTGCTAGTTGTTGGATCAATATAATATCATTCACCCAGTTGCTGGAACTGTTTCACAAAGATAAGTGAAATAGTTACTTACCATGTTCCCAGGAACCCGGCCACCGTTCACTGGTTTAGCACGCGATTACCAGATTTAAGCCGTCGTCGGTTTCATGAAGATACAAGTGCTAGTTGAATGTCTACGGTGGACCAAAGAAAGAAGACCGTTCTTACGGGAACATGGAAGGTTCCCCAACAGTAATCTTCCGTGTGCACTAATTAGATAAGTTTATCGTTACTCTCCCGATCCGCACTTCTTTCGTTTAGGATTTGGAGATGTGACTGAAAGCATTCGGCTTTAGCATCTGTAACCACAACCTTAACTGCAGTTCTTGAACCAAGTCACTAGTTTTTTACTTTGACAAACTTTGCCGGTTGCACCTCTCCTCATGAGATATATTGTTATTTGTTAGGTCCTCTAAGATGTTTCTGTTTTCATACCTGTAACGATTTTGATCTTGTGGGTTTTCGTGGATTGTCATAATGTAATCTGTTTGCAGTGTTTGTTTTGCGTAGTTTCACTTTTGCGTATAAGGGAAACGATATTTCATCGATCGTGTGATGCAGTACTCTTGCTAGCAAATAACTGGCTCTATTTCTCGCTACGAAACTGTTCTGACGTGGTGTGGTGACTCGTTTGCTTTATCCATCGAACGATTCATGTGGAGTAGGACTTTCGATAAATTGAAACCAATGAATAGAGGTCGAACAAAGTCGGGCTTCAAAACGCTATATAATCATGTTCTAGGTCAACTACTCGTTCCAATAAAAGATATTTTGGTGAATTCATTCAAGGAAAAAGTTAACTGATGAGAGTATCGCTAAATAAACATAAGAGCATGTTATTTTGTGTCTCTATCGTAGTTTTCTAACGAACCCTGTGTCGATTGCTAAAATGGTTGAACGTCATAGTTACAAGAATCTTCCCATCACTTATGAGAACCGATAGTATGTGACAAATCGTTGACAATTTAACTGAGGTAGCCGGGTGATACTGGCTTTTCCTAGAAAAATGACCATTAGATGGTAGAGGCTCTTGCTCTTACTCTCTATCAAATTTTCGATTAGCTGCACTCCTTCACTCATGCAGAACGCTATCACGACTAAATAATTCTTCCCTTCAAAATCAAACTGATTTGGGTGGTGGTGATGCAATGGTTTAGTCGTTGTCACCGGCTTGCTTTGGACCGTATAATCCGAGGTTCGAGCCCCACCACCGCCACCCGACTTTGGTGGTAGGCAGCTCTGCTGTCGTCCGGTTCAATACCACGCTTAACCTATCGGAGCCTTATGTGGTTCGCCACTCCAAGTCCCAGGGCTTAGGTTGCTGGTTTCCACCACTGAACAGCAGGTCCTCGTGACTATGGAGTTCGCTCCGTCTGCTGTTCGTCACACGTAGGTATGTAATAAAAAAATTGTAATCAGGCTGTCTGATGGATCGTAAAAATCCAAATAATCCTGAATAATGGTATTAGTGCCGAAAAAGGTATGTTCAACAAGCCTTTTGGATCATTTGAAACCTCCTCCTATGAGGGCTATCTTTGGGTGGAATTATGACGGCTCAAGGTTGGAGGAAACCCCGCGGAGGTCAACAAGTGACGTGGAGATGATCCGTGAGGAAATGCAGAGCAATTAGGTAGAGTAGTTGTCTCCCGCCTTCCTGATTAAGGTTTGAACGGCTCTGCAATTGGTTGATTGGAGACACTGAGGTTATGGCAGCGAGCTGACGGCAGTGGCATTCTTGTTATTATTCCTTATCGGATCAGAATGCTTGAAAAGTTGTGTGCACAGTTAGGTTGTACCCTCTGTATATTGATCGTAGAAATTCACTTTGTTTGACTTCCTCGAATTAGGCCCAAACCCCTATCCATCTTGTTCTTTCTCACTTTGTGTACATTGTGAGCTAGGCAGCGATCAGCGAAATTCAGTTCACTGTATCTCATCATAGGATGGCTATGATGATGGTAAAAATTATTAACATTTGTAAACAAAACACCGTTCGTTTTTGTTGGGATTGCTGTGCGCGATTGTTTGCAGATATTTAGTCCTGTCGAGACACTCAACCCTTCTAATTTCTGCTTTCTTTTCGTTTGTTCACTGGCTTTGGTTACCCAGTAATGATAAAAATAGCAACCGATTTGTCATTCCTTTCAGATATCACGAAATTCTTTTCATCGCCGAGACTTGTCAAGCCGAATCAATGGGTCAGCTGATTTACTCGCCCAGTGTGGTCACTGTTGGAAGCAGTGCTGTCGGTGAGGATTCTTTGTCTGTAAGTCACTTTCTCACTAAGTAAAACTTGTTGCACCTAGTTAGTTACTGAATATCTCATTTTATTATTTACATTTCTTTCCGGAAAGATTTCAGACATTCACAGGAATTTATGGAAGTGTTGGGATGTGCCAAGGTATGATGGGAATAGATGAGGAGTCTTGCATACACGGATGTCTTAGTT
The DNA here is from genome assembly GCA_900618425.1 of Echinostoma caproni. Taxonomy (NCBI): domain Eukaryota; kingdom Metazoa; phylum Platyhelminthes; class Trematoda; order Plagiorchiida; family Echinostomatidae; genus Echinostoma; species Echinostoma caproni. The sequence goes on along the minus strand of UZAN01000216.1, from coordinate 3,170 downwards.
TAACTCTCATATAGCCTATACACACGATCAGCAGCAGCTTACTGCTCCGTTCAAACTGTTGAGTGGTACTTGGATTTTACAAAACAGCTAAGTAGATGGTGCCAAGTTGCATGTGGTGCTTAACCGCTTCCGTGAATTGTGATAATGCGCCATTTCACGTTCGGTCGCTCATTTCATAGGATCTATCACATCTTTCTCAGATAAGCATATCCGTAGTTACAACACAATATATATATATATATATGACCGGTTGCAGATGGGGTTTTACGGCTGAAAATAGATAGCAATTAAAGTGTCCAACAATTTACATTATAATTGCTCTTCACTCTGTGAATGTGGGTGACCTAAATTCGTGGTCAAACGAAAACCTGACATGAGGGTATGAAAACCCTAATCAGGAGACTAGGTCACATAGGCCCCGTTAGACTCCCTGGCTGGGGACCTCGGGGTGATGGTCACCGATGGTTAGAGAGACTGAGTAATATGGCTGGGTGTCGCAAACAGTGGCACTTGTGTATCCACTCATTATTCCCCTAATACCATTCTATATGAATTCTCCATCTTCCCCTTGAATTTGCGTTCGTCATTCCAATCTTCATCCTGCTCTTTTATCCAAATGGAACACCAAAAGACAGCGATCAGAACCGGCGCACGAAAGTGCATGGTTGATGGTTGTAAAAACTGAACTGAATTGAAATTCGTTAATACTCAATTATTATTTGTTCCCATATTTCATGTCGAGTTACTTGCTGGTAATCCGGTGATGGGAGCTTGAGCGCTTGCACAAATCGCATTTGAGCACACGGGGTGAGTGGCTAGAATACAAAATCACAGGTGTCTAGACCATCCCGTTTTAACTCTATCGGAACGCTTCCGTCACGGTTACGATGGGATTGGTGTCAACAAGGTGCTACATAACCGCACTTGTTTTCCACCGTGTTTTCATCAAATGTTCTCTGGGACTGTGTAAACATGTGCGTAGTTTTATAAAATCCACAAAAAAGTAAACTGTCAAACAGAAAAAGTATCCTGGAATTTATCTGTACACAATGTGTCTGAGACCGGATGAAATCAATTTTTCCCGGTGACACTGCCATGGATTGTATAAAATCCCGTTGAAGTAACTTGCGAATGGCCCCAATAGGTAAATCATTCAGCATGCCACTGTCATTCTGCAGAAATAAATCGTCTCCTAATTCACGTAACATTCTGCTCTTTGTAGTTTCGCAACCAACCAAAAACTGAGGACATGAATTCAAATTTGAAATAAAATGATTGAATGAAACCGAAATAAAAAGTGAATGCACTAATACGCTCAATGGTTGTGATTAACTTGATGCTTGCGTTTGTTTCGTGCACAACAGATGTACATTTACTTCGCCGAAATTGTTGGACTATCAGTCCGAATATTGTTTTCATGGAACTTGAAAAAGTGGAGGAAAAGAGGTTAACAGTGATTATTTATCCTCGGAATAAACGGTTTCACTGCAAAACATATCACGGGGAAAAATACGTTTCCAAAGACACTTCTCTTCTGTTTGTCGCTTCAGGTGTTTACAGGCATCTGATTGGTCGATTATAGTTCAGTTTATATGGATGATGAATGTGAGCAAACGATTGTGGAACGACTAGCGTTAGATTGTACGGTTCGGATAACTTGAACAAGGATGGATGCTGTAATCTTATGTCTGGAATCCCAGTTTCATCCGGACTGCGTGAATGGGGGTAACCATAAGAAGAAAGAAGAAATTTTACAAATTGGACTATTTTATCTCTCTTGTTGAACAAATCTCAATTGAACTTCCGGCAAGCACACCGAAGGGTCGTTTAGCGTTTGTCAGCTTGAGAGGCCGAGGTTTGGTTTTAGTTCGGAAATTTTGTCCGGGATGGCAAGTTTTCTCAGTCATCACACTCTCCGTCCGAGTTGACAAGAACTTTACCCGGGTCCAGTTTTTTTATAGTCCTCTAATTCCGCTGTGTCGAGGTCTCCAAATTACTCAACTGTCGTGGTTCAGCATATAAGATGTATACCGTGACCCTGATTATCTATCGACGAAGTTTTTGACACCATTTTTTAGTTTAGTTTTAGTTTTTCACATTCCCTGATTTCGTACTCAAAAACTGATATCATGATTACTGTCATTATTTGTTGCATTCTTGATTTTACTGTTTTCTTATGTCATGTGCCCATTAGATAATACTACACTCCACATTGGACTCCATCTCCATGCTTATCAATTTAATAAAGAGATCAACAGATTATGTTAATATGAGGTAAGGAGAACAGCATCAATGGCTTCCGTCTTTCAATCTGGGGGCTTAAAGACCGACTGGAGTCATTGAAGGAGTTGTCGGTGGAATGCCCGAGTGCTTCAAAACATGTTTGTATACACGGATAGATTGTGTCCTTTAGGTTTTGATCACAATGTTTCACTATCTCTTCCCTTAACTTGAGACAGGCCACTCTTTATTCGGCCTTTGTTTAGATTCCGGATTTGGCCGCGGTTAACGAAGTTTACTACACTGCGCGATGAGAATCAGTTGATAGGGCTAAATGGTCTCTACACCCCCGGACAAATGTTTTGTGCACCTTTCAGATAAAAAATAGTTCCTATCTTACGTGCACTATGTTCACCCTATTTAGTAACGTAGAAAAATCAAATGAAAATTTGGGTTATGAAATTATATTCGCTTTGATGAAAACACCGAAAAATTGCAGTTCCAACAGAGACCAATGTATTGCATCCCCTGTTATCGGCACACCTAAATGGGTTTCAAAATGAACGCTTCGATCATTCCGTGTCTCTATTTCCACCTGTTCATTGTCAACTGTAGTGATTCAGCCGTCGACAGAGTGGTCTAAATTATGCTCATGTAACACCTTGAAGTATTAACAACGACCTCCGAGTGGGTCGGTGCAAGTAACTCAACTAAGATATCGAAAATCCGAAATTGATGCTCTGCACTTCAGCAGTTTCAGCTCTTACTAGATATTTCATGTGAGTATTGGAGGATTTGATTCAGATTCAAAGTGCAAATTCGTCGTGTATATGTCAAATGAGGCGTGAACTGAAAAGCTAGGAAGTGTAATACGAACGTACTCCGGGCTATCGAAGCGCAGCGGAGTGAACGGATATGAGCAACAGGATGTCCCTCGGCTCGTATTCTCA